>VWZS01007739.1:0-165891 GCA_013397075.1 Rhabdornis inornatus | reverse complement strand
TTTTTTTTTTAGTTTAAATTCCTTTATATCTTGCAGAAGATAAAGATGATTGTCTGTCTTTCAGCAGTCCTGTCCAGAGCTGAATGTCTTCAATATATAATGCCAGAGTGGACAGCCTTTGGAAGAGGCATTTCTGGAACAGAAATTCTCACTGATGTTGAGGTGGCAGCAAGTCCTGCTGGTGACCACCGGGAAAAGTGTGAGCTGCTGGGTGGTCAGGGAATGTTGCAGGCTGAGTTTAGCAAGGTGGGAGGAGAATTTCCTAATTCTGCTTGGGCTGTATTCCATCTGGAGCTCTGTATGTCCCAGGAACAAGCTCCCCCTCTCTGGTTGAGCACCAGAGGCTGGATGAAGCAGGAGGAAGAGGACACATAAGCTCTTCTTAAGCTTGTTCCACATGTGGACAAGATCACAGGCATTAATTTCTGTTCCCATCTTCTGGCTGGGATCTGATCCTCAAAAGGATAGGAAAGAGCAAGGAATTAATTGTATTAAAATAAAAGAAGAAGTAATCAAAATCACAAATCACTTGTCTGGTGCCACATTCCTGATTGATGCTAGGTGGTAAGTGCTGAGATTAGACAGTTTTGTAATCAGTGAAACTGATAAAGGAACATATGACTCAGACACCAGCTATTTTGTGATTTAATTTGGAAAAGGATTGCATAGATATATTAAAGAAATGTAAGCTGTACTTTACTGGAAGAATGTAACTGCATTGAGTAAGACTTGGACCTGTCTTGATCTGATCTGTTTTTTCCAGCAGCAGCCAGAGACAGGTAAAGAGGAGCACAAGAAGAGGACAAGTGTCTGAGGATGCTTCCTAGTGATCTCTGATACTCTTGTATTTAAAAGTCTTTGGTGGTTTTCTTTCCAGGAATTTGTTGCTATATATTCTCAACTCATATAAGCTTTTGACATAACCAATATCCTGTGGCAGCATTTCTAACTATAGCTGTAGGCTGTATTTGAAAATAACAGTAAAAGGACCCCTTTTGTATTTTCACCATCTCATTACAAGAATTAAGGACTAAGAAATAAAACTACCTGGAGGCAGGTACAAAATGATTTTACCTTTTCCCCTTGTTCCTTTAATAGTCGCACGCTTGGCTCCGAATCCTCCTTCTGTTTCCTTTGCTAAGATGGAAAGTTGTGGTTTATTTAGAATATTCTGTATACAAAGCTTGTCCAGTGTCTTTATCACTTCTCTAAGTACCTTTCTGAGTTTTACTAGCTCTGCTTTGGTTTACTACATGTTAAAAGTGAGCTGATTTTTATGTGGTAGTAATTTGGAACCTAATGAGGACAGCAATTCACGTTTTTGATGACTACAATGTTACTGTAAAAGAACGTGTTTTAATTATTTGGAGATTTCAGATGTGTATATGCAGTTCAGGACCCATGACAATGCATTTTTGTACTTTAATTAAGCTTCTTGAAGTACAGAATTCCTTTTTAAAAGTTTCCATTGTCTCAGTAAGAAAAGCAGCCTGACCTAGATAGAAGCTTCTATATCATTTCATTTTCTTCTGCACGGGGAGTAGAAGTCAGGGATGTTTCTCAGGTGACAAAAAGGAAGATCCCAAGTCTTTCTAGAGCACTGAACAACTGTTCTTCATCTCTCTTCTTCCATGTGATGGGTACTTTTACTTAGTACTTTGATACTCCAAATAAACATAGTATTCGTATTTCTAAGGCTATTTCTAAAGAGGAAATAAAGATAGGTTCTGGTGGCTTTCCATTTTGGGAAATAAATTTCACTAGTGGACCTCAAACATTGTTGACATCGAGATTTCAGATCTTAGTGGGCCTTTGGTTTTTGGTGGTTTGGTTTTGGTTTTTTCCTTGCCTGAATTATGAAGTAACTCTCTGGTTGGAGCAAGGCACATTCTAGCTGGGCTTAGGAGAAAATCAAACCAGAAGGAAGAGAGAAGGCACACCTTGAGATGTCTCCAAACTGATAATGCATACATTTTTAGCTGGCTGTTGAATGAAACAGAAAGTCTTGTACAGAAAGTCATCACATCAGCAGTTCTGTTTAGTCAAGCCTTGTTGTGGATATTTGTGATTGTGCCATTTAACAGCATTGGTTTGTTCATTTGCCAAGTGTCTGGCACACACCATCCAGTGTAACTCACTCTTTGAACAACTCATCTGGCAGCAGCCCATGCTGTGGATTGTGTCCTGCACAGCTCCATTTCATCATATATCCATCATATATCCATATATCATATATCCATGCGCTCCAGGTGCTCCCTCTTTTGAGGAATATTGCATGTTTTTAGTTCAAATGATTTAAACTTCTCTGACCTTTTTACCTTTTAACACACCATAAAGGATGATGAAACTGTGCACAGAGGCACCCTGGGGCAGAACATGTTGAAATAACAGGGACACATTGCCACATCCTGTGTCACATGCTTCAGTAATGATGACACTGCTGCATTATTTTTCAGAAATCTGATTATTGCTTAGCAAAAATCTAATTGAAACTTTAGACCATAGAAATATTAGAGAAAGTGTATGATGTGCCTCTGAGAAATTAATCTGAAGTGCAAAGGCAAAATTCAGCAAATATTGGATCAATTTTTATAGACTTTGCTGTTGTGGAAGAACTACTTGCAGTCATGCTGCTGTATAAACTGCCTTGGATGAGTGGGTTTGGAGGGTGTCTATAACTTACCATGCTAATGTGGAACAGTCAATAGGAGCTCCCTGAGTATTTAATGACCAGTGTGCACTGCTTGTGCCTAAAGAGGAATGATGTGGGTGCCTCTTGGTTTTGCTGGATTAATATCCCCCAAATCAGGCCCAAACATGCAACTGCCCTTAGTTCTGGGTGCACAAACAGGAATTTAAAGGCAATCTGAAATACTGTGCTCTCATCTGACACACAAGAATGGATGATGTGTGGTTTTTTCAGTCTTTCAGTGTGGTTGTGTAGGTAGTTGTCTTCCCTAGATTGTTCTGAAGTCTGCTCTGCTTATCCAGGGGTTCATCCCATTGAAGCTCAGATTCAGAACAAATTTATTCCAAACACCCATGATCTGGTAGAAAAGTTATCCTGCCATATTTGCCCCAAAAATACAATTTTTCTATCAACTACCTGCTGCACTATGTCCCCAAAACAATACTAAAGGCTTATTATTCCTATGTCCTTATTCTCAAGTATACTTCAGAATGTCACTTTGGTGGTCTCAACATTTTATTTTCCCTCTCTTTATTATTTTCCCTTATTATCATAAATAAGGATTATATTAGGAGCTGGTTGTGCTTCCTATCAGTGAAAGAACATGCCTGCATGGTTGCAGGCACTTGCCTGCTCTGCCTGGATCATGAAGTGGGATTAATTAACTGCTCTGCATTAATGTGGACAAGCCCTGACTGAGGTCTGGCCAGGTGGGAGCACAGGCATAGGAAGCAGGGGGTGGTTTGCAGCTTCCTAAATGCATCTCAAGTTGATCCCAGGCCAAAGGATGCACAGGAATGATGGATTATTGTGATGGATGTGTTTGTGCCAGGGCTCAGGGAGGGCAGAGTGTGTGTCCTGCAGGTGAGGAAATGTTCCCAAAACAAGCTTGGTGTGAGACTTCTCACTGGAATTCATTGAAATGGAGGTTCCTGAGATCACATGCCATGCCATCATATTTTGGAATTTGGAGGCTGTGTGTATGGAATTGGAATATTTCTGTTCCCAAAACATGCACTACATAGAGCTGGGCAAAGGAATGAAGGAATGGCTCTGGGGACTATTTCCACGGTGGCACTCTGATGTGTAATTTGCTAGTCATCATTTCATCTTGTTCCATTAATGAGCTCTGATGCCTTAATTTTTATTTTTGTGTCACTGCTACAGAGAATTAAGACAAAATCCCACAGCAGGGATGTTCCTGGTGGTCCATTCTGGGGGGTATCTTTGGTATCGGAGAGTGCCAGAGCTCTCCCTGCTCCAGACCCCTCCTGGCCTGCCTGGTTTTCATACCCCAAGGAAGGGCCACAACCTGGAACCTGGTCAGTTAGCAGAGGATTGCTGCTGAATTGTTTTCAAACCAGCAAAAGCCAGTAAATTCCTGTCCTCTTCTAGATCCTGAAACTGCTGCAAGCAGGAAGGACTTAGAACTGTAGGAGGCTGTTTCAGCACACCAGAAACTGGACATACAAAGTTTTGACTTCGCAAAAATGTGGTATTTTGCAGCTGTTAGGAGTTGCATTTCAAAAGTCTTCCTTCCAGTGCCAGCCAGGTACTGCCCTCTCACCTGCCATCCAAGAATGGGGCTTCACATACAACAGGGGCATGTGGCAGAACCAGGTATTTGCTCTCAGTGAGATTCGCATTTCTCAGGAGCCTCTTGAATACAGACCAAAAATGAGCTTTGGACAAAAATCCTTGATCTGCTTTTCCTACCTATCATTTGAGGTGCCCCAGACAGAAAAATCTGGATTGTGTTTTGGAGGTTCATCAGAGTTCCTTTCCTGCCAGGACAACAGGGTGCATTGCCAGTGAATTTTAAACCTTGACCTGTTTCAGAATAGTGCAAGACATTCAAAATTGCATTTTATCAGTATTTCTTCACCTGACTGCAAGCTTTCCTACTCTGCTGTTTGTTGATTCAACCTCTTTAAACTTACCACTTTCAGGCTTTCAAAGTTCCATCCCAAAGAGGCAGAATGATGCTTTGCATAATTTTTATAAAGTTAAATCATATCGTTTGGCTTTAAGTAGAAAAAATAACCCTGCTCTCCTCTCCAAAGATATTTTTATATCCGTTTTCCACATTGAATTGCACTGTCCTCTAGTGGGTGTTTTAAGCAAATGTTTTTGTGTTTGTAAATCTTTCATACTGCTCAGATACAGAAAGTTTAATCTTAATCTTTATTTTCAAATGAACCATAAATGTTCTCTGATATAAAAAGATAGAGAATAAGATTAATATTTCAAAACCGAATAAGAAAAAGTTACATTTGACCTGTGGTCCAGCCTGTAATAATACAGAGATGTATAAAAATGTTTGCATCTGACTTATCTGTTGGAGCAGAAGGATAAAGAGTGAAGATGCAAGTGTGGGCATCTGTCTTTTATTACATTTTATTACTTTGTATTGAGAATTGGATATAATCTGCTTCTTTCACATTGAAACAAATTTGGTAAACTATGAATGAATGAATATTAAACACCAGTGAAGTAGTAGGAAGGATCAAATGCACTACATTAGACTCAAAGTGAAGGACTATGTATCCCATTTTACCCAGTGGTTTGTTTTTGTTGGTTTTTTTTTTCCTTAATATTGCTATCTACTCCTTAAAAGGTAAACTGGGATCCTCTGGTTTTTGAGGTGTAAAATATCTCTGAAAAGCAGAATGGGAATATGAAAGTTTTACATAGCAGTGATTGTCAGGTTTCTGGATGTTTGTAGGACTGGATGTCTGGATCCAGCTGTAGGTGACAGCACCTTTACTTCCCTCCATGGGCTGGGAATACATCTGGATCTTCATTGCTTGTGTCCCAGCACCCATCCATGTGAGCATCCCCCCAGTCTGGGACATGTTTGGGTGGTCTGAGGCATCATCCTTCCACTGCTGTCTATTCTGTTGAAGGGAGGAGGGAAGAAATAAATGCCTGGCAGTGAGATGCCAGCTTGCTTTTCTTACTTATTTACTGGCAATTCCACGACTTCATTTGGTAAAAGAATGTGCTTTTGTAGACACAAAACCTGACTCTGCTGACCAGAAATACTGGGAGACAGGATGCATGTGTTAACCTCAAAAAATGCTAGGAGCCTCCAGGCAGGAGCATGTTTGCCAGCTGTACCATGCAAACCCACTCTCTTCCACATAGCTGTACACTTCCAGCTGATGAAAGAGTTAGGAGGGGTCAATAAATTAATTCAGTTTCCTTGCAATAAGAAGTGTTTTTTTCCAGACTTCAATCAGACAAACCATGAGCACGTTCTTTGCTAGTGCAGCTTTTAATGTGCTGAAGATGTAGTTTTACTGACAGTTACTGAATAGCTTGTTACTGAATATTTTTTAATCTAAAATACATGGATTGAACTTCAAAGTCACAATTTCCAGCAAGGTCAAAGATTATATTGGTAAATACAGTATTTTATAATATTTATAGTTCACTCTGTGAATGTTCATGCATCTGTGTGAAAGCATATGTACAAAGTCTCAAGGTATGCATGGGACACTGTGAATTGGAAACTGCTGCAAGTCCTTGATGTCATCAGATGAGATAATGTGGGGAGGGTTGTGAAAAAGGTTCTCAAAAATACATGAGCAGAAATTAGGCACAGAAGAGGGTCTTTTTATGGGCTGGGGAGGGAGAGGGAAAGCAGGACAACTTCTTTATGGGGCTGCCCATGTTTGGGTCATCTCCCAGTGTTGATGAAGCCTCATCTAAATTAAACTGCATCCATGTTTGGATGTCTGCTTTATGTGAGATTCAGAGTTTGCCTTGTAGGAAGGACTTGTTGGTGCTGCAGCACGCTGTGATCCTACATCTGTTGTAATTGTTCTGTGGTGACAGCAGAAGTGGGAAATCAGAGAGGAACAACAACTTGGCAGTGTCAAGCTTTTGTCCTCTCTCTTTCTGCGTGCAGAGCTGGTGTGGTTGGTGCAGGCTCTCAGGTCAGCAGAGTGAGGAGCAGTGGCTGCAGACAGCCAGACGTCCCCAGGATGGATTTAGAGATGGGCTGTGGAAAGGTGCAATGCTTTATGGTGCTGCCTCGATTCATCCTCATCACATCTCAGCATGTGCTTTGTTAAGGCTGGGAACATTTTTAGAGAAAATAATAAGAGAATATAGTAAATGCACACACACTCTATCTGATTTTAGGGAGTAGCCAGCTATGCTAAAGCTGCTTCTGCTCTACCTAAAATGCTCTTAGTTTTGTGAAACCTGGCAGCCTTGTGGATCATGTTGGTGATCCAATACAGTTCTAGCAGTAATCTCCTAATACCATTACTTTGGTTAGTACATGGTTACATTTATTTGCAGTGTGGGGCTTTTTTTGGTGCCAAACATTCAAAGCAGAATTGCAGGTTTTGTCAAGGCTGACTTTACCAAAAAGTGACTGGAAATTAAAACTATTAGTTTTAGTAAGAGACATAGATTTTCCATAGATATAGCTATCCATAAATATATCTATGTTCATATATAGAAAATACTCTCTGTGTCTGCATAGCTGTTCATACAGCACTTAGGAGCTGTGGGATTAATTCTAGTATTTGCAAAGATTTAACACCATAGCTAACATGAAAACAGTGATAATGCAGCATTCAGTTTCTTTTCCTTTGGCTTCCCAGCATTGGTGCTGGGGCCTGGGAGACTGTGGGGTTTTACCAACACTTGTGGTGATGTTTCCATGCCATTGTGGGTTCTCTTATTTCTCCAGAGGAATCTATAATCAGTTGCAAGTACATTTTGTGGGGATTTCACATATGTCAGTTGTTTTGCTGTATTAAAAAAGCTTGGCCTGTGGATATGCTACTACCTTTTGTTTCCCTAGAAATGTTGCTGAAATACAAAAAACATTAATAAGGCATTCTGGTGGGTAAAAATGGTTATTAAAATAATGATGCTATTTAGTAACCTGTCTTGTATGCAGAGAGCTTGCCCTTGATATGCTTGATATGTCTGATAGTCCATAGGCATTAGATGCTGAGCATGTGGATATATAATGGCCCTGATATGCTACAGGAGGTTTATTTTTCTCACAGACTTAAGTAATACAGAGATAGTGCATTCTCTGTGCACATGAAACACTGAAAACCTCTTCATCCATCCACTGTGTCTGAATGCTAAAGTTCTTTCAGCTGGAAATGCAGGATCTAGTCAGGCTACAGAAGCATATATAGACAATGTTCACAGATTTCAGCAGAGTTAAAGTGAATCTCAGCATCATTTGAACTGATCTTCTGGCTTATTTGGAAGATTACAATAAAACCAAGATCGAATTCCCTACCCGATTCAGTTTCTTATTGACTGAATCCTTTTAGACTCCTCTCTAATTTAACAGTGTATTTTTATTAAAGCCAAGCACGCAAACATCAATTATCCAAGCTGCATCTAATTTCCTTCATTTTTTTTTTCCTTTTGCTGCCAATGGATTAGAAGACGTGATTAAAATTCAGCTTGAAAGCTGAAAAGCAGATCCCTAAATGAAAAAGTCTGCACTAGGAATTAAAATATCTGTAGTGGGCATAAAATCCTCCTCCTTATCTCTAATAATGTAAACAGACTTGGTTAAGTTGATCTGTCACATGTCTGGTGCAATGTCCCTGAATTAGGAGGATGTATTAGAAAGGGTGGAGTGCTGTCTGTGGCGTGTGCCGCTGTTGGAATCCATCACCAAGATGTTTTAACACCAAGATGTTTTGCAGAGAGTATTCTCTGCCATAAGAGTTAATGGGATAAGAGTTGGAAGGGCTCTGTTTTTCCTCTTGGGTTTTACTTCCTAACACCAGGAATGTTTGTGTGTGCACAAGCAATGGGAACAAGAGGGGGCCTTCTATGGTTTTACTCCTGGTTGCTTCTGCAGAGTTACAGATTTTGTAACACAAAGGTGAAATAAATAACTGCAATGGCATCACCAACTGAAAATCCAGAAAACCCTTAACTGGTAAATGCCTGCATTTAACATGACTGTAAGGAAGTGTTATAAATTCAATTAAATTGTATGCTCTTGTTTGACTGGGTTATAAATTTCCTTCTGGTGCCTGTGCTCTGCCTGGGATGAGGAAGCCATACCATGAGCCATACACAGGCTCCATGAACTAAAAATGCACTGGATCATCTTTGGAGCAACCTAGTCTAGTGAAAGGCGCCCCTGTCTTGTGGGAAGTAAACATCTCATTTGTTGAGATGTTTTGTTTTCCTTTTGTACTGTGGATGGCAGTATTACTACCTGTGCTGAACTCTGTGTGTGTCAGTGCACATCACAGGAGTTAATTGTCACATTTTGTCTGTGGAGAGATATAAAACCTGATTGTGCAGAGCTATAAACATGCATGGCCCCAGGGAGTTTTCCTGGTGCTGGTATGAGCCTGGCTACCTGGAGCTGGGCAAAGTGAATCCCTTCCTCTGGTGCAGTGAGTTAAGCATAATTGCAGCTGACATCATGCACCAGTGCACTGCAGTGATATTTCATTCCTTCACACCTAATCCCTTCTTTATCCTGTCGGGTTTTGAGTCAACACAGTTCTGGCAAAGCTTATTTGTGACACCCAGTGAAGGTTCTTGTAGAGCATCCCAAATGTTGTGGATTACCACCAGGAACAGCAGGGCTGCCTCCCTATAATATCCTCCTCAACATGGTTGGGCGCCTGGAATATGGGCTTGGGTTAATATTATGCTACCTTACCAGGTGGAAAGAAATCATATTAATATCTTTTATGTATTAATGTCTTGTGTGTTGTGAAGGGCAATTTAATTGTGAATTGGGTGGAGAAATTGCAGTTTCCAAAAACTGATGAATAGCAGTTTTTTGAGGTTATCAGTTAACCTGTTGTAATGAATGCTCTTCATTACATGCCTCTCCTTGTTAATTAGAAGGGATTTTTACTCCTCTTTATCAAGTCAGGGCAAGTATATTACCTTTTCCTCTGTCGTGCTTGTGATAAAGTGAAGATCCAGATTGTTTTGTGAAGTGTCCACATGAATATTTCATTGCATGTGCATTACACATTCATACCCTGTGTGATCTGAGCTCCACCTCTGATGATCATTCAATACATTTTTAAAATTATCAAACTATAGATTCTTTAAGGTCTTTTTATTTATATTTATAGGTAGAAATTTCCCTTTTTTTGTAAATACTTTAATTATGACATTAATTACTATGCCAGTTTAGACCAAGATAATTAATCACTGCTCTACACTGGAGCAACAGTAGACTCAGACTCAAGTTGTCTGAGTGCAGAGGTGAAGCTTGTACCTTCCATAAATCTGACTGACAGAGGGGAATTGGTATCCTGGTTTGGATCTGTTACCTGTGTTTATTTAAAAAAAAAGTCAAAACATAAACATTCCCCCACTCAATTCCTCCGTGGCTTCTTTCCTACAGGTTGAGGCAATCCTTGTAAACATTTTTGGTGGGATTGTGAACTGTGCCATCATAGCCAATGGTATCACCAAAGCCTGCCAAGAGCTCGAGCTGAAAGTACCTCTGGTGGTCAGACTGGAAGGTGAGTGCTGCTGGATTCAGAAAAAAATCATCCCTCAGGTTCTCAGTAATTCACTTGGTATTTCTTCTCCTAAACAGATTTGTCCCACACAATAAGAATACATCCAATTCTTCAGCCATAGCACAACCTGAAGTCAATAAACTCATATTTCTGTATTCATGGCCTCTGATGGCACTGGGAGCAATGAAATTTTGCAATGGAAGCATTATGAGTTTGCCTGTAACATTTGCAATGCAAATAGGAATTATTTTGATGCAAGTTTATGTTTACTGGAAGGTATTTCTTTTTGATATTTTTTTTAACGACAGCAATTCCATTATTGCTAAACCTGCAGCAAAATACGGTTTTCCTGAATTTACACCAGTGCCATAATTAAAAGAAATATGTTAGAAACAGTATTTTTGAGAGAGAAATTACTGTAACATGTTCCTCTGCCCAAACCCTCAATCCAGCTAAAATCCAATAAAAACCAGGAGATTTGGTAATGGTAAGGAATATTTTTTCTTTAGTGCGTCCAACATTGTTTCACAAGAAACAAAAAAGCCGTAGAGAGGGGAGGACAAGCACTCTTTGGCAGCTACAGACTTTAATGGCAGTGGGTGTGGAGTTCTGCCTCTAATTTCTGAGAAGTGCCCTGAAGGAGGGAGAGTTTTCTGCCATTGGGTGAAAAGTGCCTTGATTGCAATCAGCACACAACCCTGGTAAGCTGAAAATATTTCTTTTTGGCCAAGTGGGTTTGGAAAACAGAGTGATTTCTGGGTGGGCTTTAAGGCCTCTTCCTCAAAACCATCCATATTCATGTTTGTGTGTGTAAAGAGCATAAAATGTCCTGTCAGTCTGCACTGGTGATGAAAGAAGGAAATGCATCCCTTTATGCACCTGAGATGCAATACTGAGGTGGTTTTTCACACTGTGATAAAATATGTTCTGAATACATCAGGCTTTTTACTTTTCAAAAACTCCTCTCACCATGATTCCTGAGGATGCACACTGCCCCTTTGGTTAGGGGGATGCTCCTTTTGTGTTTCAGGAGAAAGCAGAGCTTCCCCCTCCCTTGTTCTCATGCTACACTGCACGTGCTGGCATGACTTCTGCTCTGGTGAGTGCAGGCAAGTTTAAATATCCTAAAATGGATTTTAGAAATAAATTGTGAAAATTTTATTTGGATGGTACAGCAGCAGTCAACACCTGAAGAGACTGAGTAAAACGTTTAATACGGATGAAGGAGAGACTGATGGATGTTGCTTAGAAGCAGAAAAGTTTCATTATAGAAAATCTCCTTTTTCAGCTCCAGGCTATGTTGTTTCACTTTTTGTCATAGCAAAAAAAGTTCTCCTGTCTTTCACAGCTGGGAAAAAGTTTATCTGTCAAATCTGTGAGACTTCTCAACTGTTGTAACTGCTGCTTTTTAAGTGAAGATATTGAAAAAGCCATTAGTTTTTCCTATGAACAAGATGTTTGTGTTGTGATATTTGAAACTGTTATAAAAGAAACAAGAAGAGCAACTTGGTCATTTTTAACTGCACTCTGCTGGGTCTGCCACTGTGTTTGCTTGCCTTTCTCCTGTAATTTTGACAATTCCATGATAGTACAGAAGTAAGAGTGAAAGCCCTGCAGAGGTGCCTGTTCCTCCTGTGCCTGTGACCTTTGAGTCATTTGCTGCTCCATCCACAGAGATCAAAGCTGAATCTTCAGAGTGTCAAATAAAGACTTAAATGCAAACATTTTTGGGTTTCCATCTTCCCAGGATTGCTCACTCTTTACTAGAGCAGTTTCTCCTAGACTGGTTACTGACTCTGGAAATGGCAGTACCATGTTTTCTTTAGGAAGCTCTCTCCCAGAATAATACAGCCAACTCCCACTTTTGCATAATCTTTATCTCAAAATGTTTTTTTTCATTCCTCCTCTTATTCCTCATATTCATCCTAAACAAAGAGCTATGATAGTTACAACCTTCAGATGTTGTACTTTGGAAGTGTTAGCAAGTCACTGCTGTTTTCTCTGCCTCCTTAACCACCTAACCAACCAATACATGTGTGTTTGGTCCTTTTAGTCTTTCCTCAGAAATCAGTCCCCTGGGATCCTCAATCATCTTCATTGTTCTTTGAACTCACACCAGGTTATTTAAACTTACAAGGATTTTGAATTAATAATGAGTACTGTGGAAGCAATAAGACTACCCAAGACTTTTTAAAACATCACTGATAACATTTTACAGTTGCAAAGGAGAAAAAGGAACGAGCACTCTTTTGGGTTTCTATTTTGAACATTTTCCCAGCAGAAGGTTTGTGATTATTCCCATAAATCTAACAGATTTGTGACCTGCACTTTAAAGACTCTTTGCCCACATGCACTGTACTACAAGTGTCTTGATGACTAGAGTTTTAATCAGTCAAATCTGTCTTGATTTAGTAGGATTCTGTGGACAAATCTTTGTTCTCAGTTGTATAATAATTACAAGCCGTTTTACCAGTGGATAAAGAAAGGATTACTCTCCTCTTTGAAAATGGTAACTTTATAATTACATATGTTTGCTTGCCTTATCAGTAAAGAACTCACCAGCTGAGACACAGGATTATTGTTTAAAAAGCTCATGGCCAAATGGAGAAACCACAGATTCCAGATTTCATCTTCTACAGATAGAAAAGTAACTGCTGCTGGGTTTATGCAGGATTTTTTTCCCTTTAAAATGTAATACACTTCAGTTAAGTTTTGTGAAAACTGACTAGGAGTGCTGAGGGGAAGCCAAGCCTTGCTTCTCATTTATGTAGCTCAGAGTTAGATGAAACAGAAGAATAAAAAAGAATTGTGAATTAGATATCTGCTTCCTATGCTGGAAATTTTACATCCTCTCTCTTTCAAAAATGAATTCTCTCCTTCTCTGGTGATAGGGCAAGAAGGACTGGGAGGAATTGTAACTACTTAATATGTTGAAATTCAGATAGAAACAAGTTGCTTTTTATTCACATGTCTGAATGCAAAATTTTTTCTATTTTTCATTCATGTGACTAGTGACCTTGTGTGTTCTTCAGAATCTAAAATATTCTAGTATCTTCAGAAATCTTTCACACACAAGTGAAATTTTACTCCAGCTTTTGTATCTTGTCTGTAGGTATACTTTAGTATGTGCGCCTGATTTTTTGATTTTTAGTATCCCAAATTGCCTGTCAAGAGAGAAGAATGGGATATTGCAAAGTCACACAACTTCATTCAGATCAGCCTATTCAGACATCTTGGGTTTAAACATTCAGTACAAGTTTAAATGTGCCCTTCTTTGTTAGGATGTAAATATGAGGCAGAGGGAGAGATTAAAATATTCCTTGGGCAAAGTTTAAGGTAGGAAAGGGCAAATAGTGTGCACAGAATAGAGTTTAATTGTCTCTTGCAGGTAGGCAGTGGAAGTTGGATTATTCTTCACTGCAGAGCCAACAGGTGTGAGATGTGTAAGCCACCAAAAATTTTTATGTTCCCTACCTGAAGGTCACTAATTAAAGCTTTGCACCTGCCAAACCTCAAATCAAATGTTGTTGAAGAAGGTTAACTGGTGATGGACTTGATTCTCCAATACCTATTGGGACCTGAGAGGCCACGAGTTTCCAGATTGTGAGAAGACAGGAATGCATTGTCTGGATCCATGCCAGGGGAGATTTGGCTCAGTGCATTCAGTGCAGCATGCCAAAGCTGGACCTTTTTAGGGATTCTGTAACATGGGCACAACCTGCTCATGTCACTGATAATAGCTGACATTCTGCATATTGCGACATTTTTTGTCATAGCAGAATGTTTTGGGTCAATCAGAGTATTTCTCATATTATTAATCTAAATTTTAGCATTGTTAGTTATGAATATAACTGTGTCTTAACCCCTCATAGCTTATTTACCTGAAAAGGCAGAAATGGCATTGTAGAATCCTCTCTAACCATCAGGATTAAACAGTGACTGTTTATTCTGGTCCTGATGGGTCTATGGCAGTCCAAGTGAACAAGGGAACATAACCCAAATCCTGCATGTGGAGTATGACTGGGCATGTTTTATTTGTTTGATTTTCATTCAACCTCTCACAGTGTGTACTGGTGTAATCTTACCACTGGCAGAGACATGGTTAGACAGAATATTTATTATTAGGATTTTTTCAGTAATGGGTTGAATACATTTGCTTTGCAATTGGTAGCAGAGATTTCAGGTCCATAGAAGTTTAAATGTGAGATTGCATTCACACAGACTGAGAGGTTGCTCCAGAACCCAGGTTTTCAGCAGGAGGATGTTTAGATTACAGAGCCTGAAGGTACATGCCAATAAAATTATATCTTTCCAGGTTTTCTATGGAGTGTTGTTGACAGTAATGTGTGTCAGAAGACAAAAACTTCTAATTAGAAAGCCATTCTCTTCATAGAATCCAGTTAAAAAAAAAAAAAGAAACAAACCACACACACGCAAAACCCCCAAACAATAAAACCCAGCCACAACAGAAGCCCCACAGCCTCTAGCCCTGAGAATTTTCACCTTTTCTCAGTTGGCTGCAGGGTAGGTGAAGGGCAGATTGTTCTGATAGCCTGGACATGGGATTCTGTTTACAGTTCTCTGACACCATCCAGTGGCAGGAGGTTAATGCTGGAATAGTGGGATTCTTTATTTGTTTATTTTAACATCTGTTGCAACAAGCTGGTACTCTTTGTAGATTCCTAAATGTTTCCAGTGTTTTTGGAATGTTTAATTTGAAATCTTTTACCTCTGCTTTTAGCAGGCTCATTATGATTTCCATATTCTCCACATAGCTAAAATACTTAATCACAATGAGATAAAAGGCTATCACTGAAAAAAAGAATTACAGAAAAAGAAATTTTCTTCCTGAAAAGTGTGTTTAGTTGTATGGCCTGCCTATAAAAATGTTTTATTTTAGAAAAAGAAAATGTACTCATACACTTTTGACTGCAGTGAGATTTTTTTTTTTTTCAGCTTTCATCATTTCATTTCCCTGCATAAACTCCCCCTCCCTTCTCAGGGGCCTGTGTTTTGTATTGATTTTGTAATGCATGTTAGACAAGTGGTGTGGAGAGCAATCAATGCAGTGCAGAGCAGATCCAATGTATTCCCTCTCCAACCCGTTAGTAAATTAATATTGGCCACTTAGTGAAGAGCAAAAGTTAGTTTTAAACACATGGTTATCACAAACAGCACAATATTTTTTTCTGTGTAGGAAAATTTCCAGGAAAATTTCCCTCTTTCCATTTTTTTTCTCCTCGTAACACTTTGTCTTGCAGAATGCTATTTGATAGATCAGTGACATTCTTGACTGTTTTAAATGTTGCCACACTTATATCTAAATAAAAGACAAAATCTTTGAGGTATGTTGGGAATCACTGTACAAATGTGAGGGATTCCAAAGATAAGAGCACCCTGGGGATGGCTCCTGCCTCCCCTGTGCAGTGCTGGGCTGACAAGTAGCATCTTATATAGGATACTTGAACAAAAATCAAATATTATGCCCTTTTTTTGCCCATAATATTTTTTTTTTTTCCTGTAGAAAAAGTTCCGTACAGTTCTGGGTGTTACTAAGCAACCAAATCCCCTTTCTGTCAAAGATTTCAGATGTCTTTGACCTTCCTACACAAACCCTACAGTGTGCCCTCTGCACAATGATGGGAAGCATGACCTGCTCTGCCGGTGCCTTTGCACAGGGAGCAGAAGGGTCCCACATTCCTCTTCCTGATCCTGCTTCTGCCATCACAAAGTGCTGTGGCAGGGATGTCTTTGGTCCCTTTCAGCATCAGGAGAGTGATTCCTGACTTGAGCATGCTGATGAAACAGGCTTTTGAAATGCTCTTCTTCTGTGGTACCATTTCAGATGTTTTATGAAGCCTGCTAAAGGAAAAAAAAATTAAAAATCATCCTTTAAAATGAGCATTCTGGAAGTTGCACAGTAAAGACTATGCTTCTTGCTTGGTTAATAATTAAGGGTATAATTAGTGTATAGCTCCAAATATAATTAAAATTCATTTTGCTAGGTCTAGGAATTACAAAGTAATTAAGCATTTTGACATGGCAAATGAACAAGGAACATGACACAGAGAAGGAGGATAGAAATGATTCTAAAGAGGATCAGCTCTGGCTGCTTGTGTTTGTGACTAGTGTGTGATCCCAGAGTGTGGATTCTGCTCCTCAGTAGGATGTCTGACTCCAGGTTCTTCTGTGGTACAGAGCACAGCAGTGATTAAAAGTGTCACTTGGCTTTGCTGGAGAAAGCTCTGGAGAATTCAGATTTTCTGTTAGTCTTAGTTGTCCAAAAAGAATGAGATAAAGTAAATGGGAAAGTGATGCTCTTTTCTTTTGGACAAGAATAGTGGGGAAAATGTATTTTCCTGGAATATCTTTTTTATCTTTGGATTTTTTTCCTTTCCTGTGTTTTAGTCTGTTGACTGAAGTTGAGCTTTTTCCATACAAACTGGAGCCCTTGTGCTGTGTAATCAAATATTTTCCTTGTGGTGGGGTGGACATGGCACTTGGGGACATGGTTTATTGGTGGACTTGGCAATGTTGGGTTTCCAGTCATACTCGAAGATATTAAGGGTCTTTTCCAACCTAAATGTTTCTGTGATTATAATAATTTAGTGCAGCAGCAGAGGAGGGATTGGTGATTGGTGTCATGCTGAATACTTCAGAGACCTTTGTATTCCCTGTTTTTAGTAAAAATGCCAAAGCATATTCAGGAGCAGCTTAAACCTGATTAAATTTTCAGGATTACCCAAATCTTTGCCTTTCAACATCACATTTTGCAGCTTTCAGTTATCACAGGTGGATTTTAGTTATTGTTGACTCACTGATTAGCTGTGGCTGATTGTGGCTAATAAATGCCTTAAAAAGGGCCTGGTACATGGTCCTTTACCCAGTGCTCTTGCTGGATGTTCCTGCTGACTCTGGGGGATGCTGCACTGACCCTCTAATCTTCACAAAGCCCCTGCTGTGCACACAAGTGCCATTATCAGATTGCATTGTCTGTCACAATTGTCACTGGAATTAAGAGCTCCTTCTTCTCAGCTCAGTCCAAGGCACTTGTTTCATCTGTTGCTAAACTGAAATGATGTGCAGTGTGAGGCATTACCTGGTTTTTCAGAGATGCGCTAGGAGATGTTCATTTATTCATTAATATTAATTATTAATTACAGTCAGTGTTCTTTTTTTAGGAACAAATGTCCAGGAAGCCCAGCGTATTCTGAGTGAAAGTGGACTCCCCATCACATCTGCCAATGACCTTGAGGATGCAGCAAAGAAGGCAGTGGCAAGTGTGGCCAAAAAATAACACCTTGAAGATTATTCTCAAGGAAAGTGCTTGTGTTTCACAAGGTATCATTCCTGCTGCTGTTCCAGAGGATCAGTGGAGTTCTTCTAAGCAGTCATCAGGCTTGCTGGACTTAACTGGAGATACGTGGCCAACCCAGGCCATAGGCTTGCAAGTTGGGCTTCAGAAATTTTGCAGCTACAATATTCAAAAGTTTGTATGTCTTTGTCTAATTTTGGTAATTTTCTTAATCAAAACTGTGATGAGTAATACTTCACTCCTTAAAGGTCTTTTTTGTCTCTCCTTCCAAAATTGTTGCTGATAAACTCACAAAAAAAAAAGTAATAATTGACTTCTGTCAACAGAATTGTTCTTTAATCAAACACTTTCAGGTCACCTATTTCACCATATTTTCATTTATGTTTTTATATTGTAAAGAGTAAGCGAACTAACAGTGGGTTTATATTTTTTATGGACTTTTGCAATAATGTAAAAAGCTGTGCTTACAATCCTATTTTTATTCAAATGAATTGTGTTCATTTTCTTTTTTTCTGGAAATCACTGGTTTTGCCTTAAGATGATTCTCTTTTGTTGATGCCAATGGATACCTCACAATAAGAAAAGCGATTGAGTAGTTGGTAGTGAAAGGAACCCCCACTCTTACTGTGCCTATAAACCACTGAAATGTGATTCATTTCTTTTCTGGTTTTTGGAAATGCCCTGCTGTATTTCCAGGTGTAGCAATGCCATACAGAAAGCTCCAGGAGGATGTTTCTGCCACTAAAGAAATGGCTGCTAACTTTTTAAAATAACCTCTTTTGTGAGAATGTCACTGCTGTGAGGTTTTAAAGTAAGATGAGAAACTGAAGCAGTTTTCTCTCAGGAGCATGAGAATTCTTCTGCTGATTTAACTTTCAACAATGATTTCTAATTTATTGGAAAACAAACACAAATTAACTTGGCAATTTTTAAAGTATTTGACTTCTCAGGCATCAGTAAAAGTATGTATAAGAAAAAAAAAAACCCTAAGTTTCAATACTCAGCTATTGACCAAGATTCATTTTGATTATATACTCTTCTGTAGCAGTCGAAATTCAAACTCTTAGTTACACAAATCATTCATTCAGGGAACAGAAGGCAATACTAAAGATCTTGTGTAACTAAAGAACTTTATACAAATCTCACTCTGCCTAGGAATTAGTGCTGAAAATCATCAATAAATTTGAACAGTGAACAAATGAGGGGATATTATGATCTGGTCTTGTAAATGGGCAGAAATTCAAAAATTTGTGAAATAAATTCCTAATTGTGATTTTGTGAGCAGCTCTAATCAATACAGTGCTCTGCTTAGAAAAAATGTAAGTAAATTTTTCTTGACATTTCCATTAAAGCTGTTACATTCAAAATAAATTTTCTGCACTAATCTTTGGCTCTTGACACAAATAGTGCAGGTAGGTTGCTATCATCAATTCCTGCAGGTTTTTCCTTCTCCATTCCTTTCTCTACATATTGCTCAAGGAAAAAATGTGTGACCATTAGAGCAGCAATAAATATGCCACTAGGTCTGTAGTTATTGACAGAATGAAGGAGAAGGGTACTGTTAGCAGCTTTCTTGAAGGTGCATAAAAGCCACACTGCTCTGAAGGAAGAAACATTTACCTCACCACAATAAATAAAAGAGTCACAGTCTATTTTTTATATTTTAATACTGGAAAGATAAGATTCTGTGGAAGAACTGTTTGTGCAATGTTGTCACACACTGTGTCCCTAACTCTGGTCTCAAAACAATCCACTGTGCGTGCACAATTATTTTATAAGGATTAATACTGTATACACCACTTTGTCAAATAAATGTAAAAATGAACATGTTTATTGACTTTGTCCTTTCTATAAAATAAAAAAAATGTTTAATCTGCCTGTGCTCTTCCATTCAGCATCTTGTGACAGGTGGGTGAAATCAAATGCATTGGAATAGTTTCAATTGGGTGATACTGCTCTACTCCACCATATTTGCTTTTATCTAAAAATGTAGATCATTTTATCTCTATATGTCTTTTCTTATATGTAGGCCAATGAAATTACATACAAGTTTTATTCCTCTTAAGCCATATAGAGAATGAAACAGTATAATTTTAATTTTTCAGATGGACTATGGGAAATTCCCTAAGGTCTGGTTTGATATCTTTGAAGGTTTGGTATTTCACAGGCACTGGTTGTAACCAGAGGCTTGCTGTGGTGGTGTGGACTGGTTTGTTTTATTTGTATGAATCATTTCTCTCCATGTGCAAATGTGCAAAGTTGGGTTTGGTCTCCCCAGGAAAGGCATTTTTAGTTGCATTTTCCCCAACAAACCAAACAGCAGCATAAAGCAGTGGGTAAGTTCCAGCTAATCCCCTCTGTGAAAGCTTTAAGTGGGATTTAATTAGCCTTTAAATCTGGAAATTTCAACCTGTATTAGTAAAACTCCATAGGACAGGACACTTTGGAAGGCAAAACAGGAGGAAACTGTTCATGCTGACATTGTGTTACATCTTTAACAAGATACCTTTAAATTCTCCCAGCGAAAGTGTAACAGCTGGGAGTTGTGGAGTAATGTCCTTAACGAGCACTTACAATCCTATTTGTCAGGGCTGTGCCTCCCTGCACGGGGCAGAGCAGCTGGTGCCATGCAGAATTGCTGTGATTGGAACAGCATGGCAGTGCCAATCAGTCACCAGAGGAGAGATGCCAAGCAGGGCTGGCTGCTCTGCTCTGCCCTCTGAGCTCAGAGGTGGCTTTCAGACACCTACAATAACATCCCATGGACAGTACAACACCTACAATAACATCCCATGGACAGTACATGTACAGCACCTACAGTAACATCCCATGTACAACATGTACAACATGTACAATAACATCCCATGGACAGTACATGTACAACACCTACAGTAACATCCCATGTACAATACATGTACAAGACCTACAACAACATCCCATGGACAATATATGTACAACATGTAGAATAACATCCCATGTACAACATGTACACTAACACCCCTTGTACAGTACATGTACAACATGTACAATAACATCCTCTGGTTCTTGTGGGTCACACTGCCCTGGAGGCTTCCCTCGTGCTGGGAGCTGAGCCCAGCACTGCCTGAGTGTGCTAAGAGTAGTCCAAAACAGGACTGAGCAGCCTTGCCGGGCTAGAAGAGACAGGAAATCTGTGCACAGAGCCAGGCAGTGGCCAAACTGAGTCCTAGAGCAAGAACTGTCAACTTACAGAAATCCCCGAGCCTCCAAGGCTTTATTACATGGCATGTAGAATGCCAGTTTTCAGTGCTGCTCTAAGCCTCAGCTGATTGTGAGATTTCATTCCTTGTTTTACTTTTTGCTGCCTCTCAGGAAATTGGAGTGTCTTTTGCAGTCAAGGTCAGCTCTAGCACGGCCAAAGTGGGGCAAAGAAGATCATTGCATATTTTAATTTATCACCCAGCTTCTTTCCCCACTGGGGTTTTTCCCCACTTCCCGTCACACACAGCTCACTTGTTTTGTTTCCTCAGAACTGGCTGAGCCCACAGCGCTGGGTTTTGCTGGGTTTGTGTGGCTGGGCTGCCTGGCCTGGGGCTGCATGTGTTGTGTGAGCATCCAGCTGCCCACCTGGGAGCTGGGCATGCTCTGCTCAGCCTGTCTGGCACCAGGAGCAGGGTGCAGATGGTGCACACCAGCCTGGAACCCATCCTGGAATCCTCTCAGTGCCCATCCAGCCCATCCACTGCTGCCCCAGGAGGCAAAGACCTCGGGCTCCTGTGTTCTCCTCTCACTCCTGTGGGACAGGAATTAAAGCAGCAGCTTAAGCTTAAACTGAGGAGTGTTTGACTTGCCTGTTCTGCAGTGCTGGGCTCTGAAACAGGGCTGAGCTTTCTAGACAGACATGTTTGGCATAAATGAGAGGAGTGAAAAGCCTGGGAAAGCTTGGCACCCCTGTTTCAAAGGTCTGTTTCAAAGTGAGAATTTCTCTTCTGCAAGGAGAAATAGTCTCCCCAAGTTCAGTGTGGGCAGGACAAGCAGTGAGGAGCTTTGGCTGTGGCAAGGGACATTGAGACCAGACTTGTAGGTGTGAGGTAAGCCAAGGGATGGGCTGTGAAATCATCAATGGATGCTTTTTAGAGTTAGGTGAGCATCTGTCAAGGATAGCTTAAGGAGAGTTGATTTTTCCCTCAGGGCAGAGAGATGGATGAGGTGACCTTCCAGCCTGATTTGATAGGATTTAATGCTTGTTGAGAAGGTTTTGTTTTCTTTTTTTTCTCCCTAACTTGTAGATACGGGGAGGAAAAAGGAGGACAGATCTGGTGGATTCTTGAAAGAAACTGTTTTTAATTTAGTCACCAAGAATGATCTGCAGCTGCCAGGGAAATGAAAAGCAGATTATGCAAACTCAAGACTTTCCCTAACAATGGGAGCAGTGTTATTGCAATGCATAAAAGGCTGAGCAGAGAATTAGGGATATCTATCAACTTTAATATGTTTAATTTAAAAAGGAACAGGTTGCACCAACAATTTTTTTTCCTACTTAATGAGGCCCATTCATAAGTAGAATAACAGGATTTGCCTGTCACCCAGAGGAAATCATGGCATGTGTATTTGTACTTTGGTGCAAAACTTGTGTTGATGGCAGTGATTTAAAACTTTTTCCAGCCCAGCTGCAGTCAGTTTGATGTCAGGATTCTTTCATCTGGAGACAGATGCACCCTTGGTAGAATCCTCAACACGTCTGTGTCTTTGTTCAGTCTCACAAAGTACCAGCTAAAGATTAAAAATAAAAGTATACATGGATTAGTGCATGTTACTCCTCAGAGATAACTGCTGTGAGGTGAGATTTGACTTATCCAAGACCTGGTAGCAGATTGCAGAAGAATCTCTAGTTTTTGCATTTCTGTTGTGCCCGTGTTGGTGGGTGCTGGGCAGTGCAGGGACAGTGACCAGGTGGTGCTCCCCATGTCCTGAGGCCATTCCTCCCCTATAGGACTGAGCTCTGAAGAAGGAAAAGGGTTTC
Source organism: Rhabdornis inornatus (assembly GCA_013397075.1). Classification (NCBI taxonomy): domain Eukaryota; kingdom Metazoa; phylum Chordata; class Aves; order Passeriformes; family Rhabdornithidae; genus Rhabdornis; species Rhabdornis inornatus. The sequence continues at coordinate 143,386 of VWZS01007739.1, read as the reverse complement.
TGTGTATCCTGGATGAGTCAGGCTGGAGACAGGACCTGTGTCCATTCTGGTGTGTGGATAGACACAGGCTGCTTCCACTGAGCCACATTCTCTTTCATAAGCACAAAGAGGCCTTGGTGGGCAGGCAGAGGGCAGAAAGCCAAGGAGCTGCCAGGACTGGGTGGGGATGGCAGGAGGATCCTCACTGGACCTTGGGAAGGGCTCTGCTTCTCATCTCTGCCTGCAAGGAAAATCCTCCACGCTGGAATTGTGATGGTTTCCCACATCTGCTCTTCTTGTGTCCTTGGAGTCCTCACACATCATCAAGAAGGAGAAAATAAGAGCAATGCCATGAGGATAATATTCCCTGGTACAGCAGATGCCTCATTCTGGACCTCCTTGTGTTTTCAAATATGGGAGAATATCCTGGTCCTTAATTCACAATTAAATCCATGCTAATTTTAATGAAATCTAACAGAGATAGCCAAGCCTGGAGACAAGGAAGCAACTGACAGAAATAGGTTGCTCCATGAATTCAGTGCTGTTGGGATGTGCAGCATGATGGAATTTGGAAACTGGGACCTTTGTATTTACCAGAGCAACTCTTCTGAATGCATGGATGAATACAAGCAGGTCATCATCAAGAAGGTGACAGTGACAAAGTATTGGTAAGCAAATCTGGGAAAGGAGGGCTCAGAGAGATCAAGTGTAAGAAATTTTGCATTTCTCTAGATACAGAGGTGAGAAAATGAGAAATTTGATCTTTCTATTATAATCGACATAAAGAATTGCAGGGCAGCCAAAGGCCACACAGCTAAACAAAGCTGTTCCCTTTAAGTTTATTTCAAATGTCTCTCTGCTTCAGCACTGTGTCCTTCAAGACCTTCCCTCTGTAATTGTATGTGGCAGCCTCTTTAGAGCTAGGTACTGACTGCTGCTCCGAAACAGAAACAAAAAATACCAGGCAAGAAAGGGCATTGCAGTGAGTCCTTAGGAGGGATGTTGCTCCTTTGTTTCACAGACAGGTCAGTGAAGGGGGTTAGGAAATGCCATGGAGTTCAGGGGCACTGCTCTGTTTGGCTCCATGCTGAACAAAGGCCAACACTCAGCAGCTCAATCCCCAGAACAACTCTCCTTCCTTGAGCTTCCACTCAAAGAGCTGACCCTGGAGGCCAGCACAGTTCAGGAACAAATGGCATTTGCTGCCCTGCCTTACCTGGCTGCCTGCTTAGCAAAACAGACCTGGTGACAGAGCAGTTGGGACCAGGGGTCTCCTTCAAAGGGGATTGGCAGCAGCGTGGAGCTGATCCCCCCCTGCTGTAATACCCTGGCTGGGGGAAGCCAGTCCTGGGCACAGAACCCTTTGGAAGGCAAAGTCCCTCCAAAGCTGTGGAGGGACTGCTGCCCTTCAGGAGGAGCCCAGCAGTGCTGCCACTGCACCCCAAAGGGCTCATCCTCCCCCTGCCACCAGCACTGGGGGAGATGGGCTTGGCATGGCCAGCACAGACCAGCTCTGTCTGCCTCATGGCCTCTGTGCTGTGCACAGACAAGCTCAGACTTTACTAGGAAGGTGTGAATAAATCTTTGCTTTGTCATCAGCAGATGTCAGGACTAAAATCCTCTGACCCTGCACAGGTCGTTGGGATGTCCTGACTTGCCCCTGAATGAGTGCCAGGGAAGTGGCTTGGTGTTGGCAGCTCTGTGCAAGGAGCTCCTGGAGATGTTTGGGCAAGATGAACTGTGGACTTGTCCCTCCCTTTTTCCTTACAGTGAAGCTGGTGGGGTGATTTTCTCTCAGCTCCTTTTGCTTTTTCCATTTTTGAGGCAGATATGGGGAAAAGGGCCTTTTAGGAATTCTGGCTACAGCATTCCTTTCTGATGTCAACAGAAATTATTAGGGCTTGCCCAAAGAATCCAGTATTAATACAAAGTCACACAAACCCCCAGTATTTCTCTTGGACTTTCTTAATCCTATCCATTCACTGAAGTTCAGTTTCATTGATTAGCACTGCTCAGCCTAAATCTTGTATTCCTGCAGTACTGGAAAGCCCTCAGTGCCAGAGACTTTTTCTGCTGTTTTCCCAAGTGATTTTCCCATACTGTACAGCAGGAGGAATATCATACGAAGATGTTAATCCCTTTTGAGCTGTGCTCTAAACAAGTATATACAAAACACAGGGAAAATGAAGCAATACATTATTTTGCATTAAATTTTCCATACCTATTGTCTTGTAGTCCTGGTGGAATGCTTGACATAACACACCTCCACATCTTGTCCACTGAACATCTGTCAGTCAGTCCTTACTTACGCTTCAGAGAATACTCAGAGCAGAAAATAAATTTTCTCAGACATGCAGAATGTCACTTGCAATAGAATGAATCTTTTTCCTGTGTTTACCATGGTGGGAGCAGGACACTGCTGTTTCATTCCAGCGTTCAGAATGCCAAGTGCTTCCTCATCAAGACAAAACTGTTGAGGGCAACCAGCAGAGCAGTGTCACTGCTAGTTCTCCATGTGCCCAACTCAGCCCTGGAGCTTCAATCCTATTGATTTCCTTAACAGAAGCCATCTTGATTTCTTTTTTCCCCACTATCTTCTGGATTATATTCATTGCAGAAATTTCTGCTCTCAGACCTGAAGGATTCTCACTGTCATGCTCCATCTGCTGGACCTGGCTTGTTCTGCATGACAGCTGCATTGGATTGTCATGTTGGGAAATTCCCATCCCCATGCCATGAGGCTGCCCTTTGAAAAGGGCTCCCTTTGAAGGGACACAGAGGGGTCTTGCCAGAGCAGTGCCTCCTTCTAACAGCTGGTTTCCAGGTTTCATGATTGAGCTTGAGCTTTTACACATCACAGCTTAAGTTCTTCCCCAGTTGTTTCCAGGTCTTTCAAAGGTCTGAAAATGCAGCAACAGCAGGAAAGCCCACGTTTGCAGGACTTGTATGAAGGGTTCCTTTTGTTCTGCTGTCTGATGCTGGTGTAACAGAACTACACTCTGTGTTTGAATCTCTTCTAAGATGGGTATTAAAAGCAGAAAGTGCCTGTATCACTTCCAGCCTTCAGGACAGAGCTGTGCAGAGTCTCTATGATGTCCCAGGATCCCCATCCCTAACTCAGGATATGTGAACCACAATGAAACATTCATTTGGCAATTCAAGAGCAGGTGCTGCTTTAATGGTTTGCAATAATTCCCATTCACAGAATCACAAAGTGATTTGGGTTGGAAAGGACCTTCAAAGATCATCCAGTCAAACCTTCCCTGCCAACCACCATCCACTATCCCAGGTTGCTGAAAGCATCATCCAGCTTGGCCTTGGACACTTCCAGGGATCCAGGGGCAGCCACAGCTTCTCTGGGCACCCTGTGCCAGGGCCCCACCTCCCTCAAAGGAAGAATTTCTTCCCAATATCTGATCCAAATTTACCATTTTCTGTTTAAAACCTACACTTCCTGACAAATAGTCCCATTTATCTTTCCTGTAGCCTCCTTTAGGCACTGGAAGAGGCTTTTTCTTGTTGTATACATAAATGCCATAGCATGATGAAAACTTCAGTGGGTAGGATTTTTCCACAGACTTCACCCCTTCAATCTTCAATTCTGTCTTTACCCAGAAAGAGTAAAATGAAAACCAGATTTGTAAAAACAAAATAGTGAATACGTCCATAATACCTTAACGTTTCGTTTCCCAGGCCTAAAGCACAAGTAGGAGTGCAGGGTGAAGGCTGTCCTTGCAGCCCTGGTGGTTCTGATCTGCTGGCACTGGGGGAACTCTGGGCTGGGAGCAGCTGCTCCTTGGGTCTCCTCCCTTCCCTGCATCTCCAGACTGGCTGGATGCCAGCAATTAGAAACTAATTGAGAAGCTTTAAAAATGCATAAATGCATCTCTTTCCCATTCCTTCTGCTCTGTTTAATCCTCTCAGAATCCCAGCAGAATTCCTCACAAGGGATTTTGCACCATGCTCGTGTTTTCTCAGTGTCTGCAGTTTCTCAGGTGTCTCAGCAGAGTGGGGCTCTTTGGGGACCTGGGAGGAATTCACTTTTCTTGCTGTTTTCTCTGCTGCTCTGTCCTCCTGGGCACTCTCTGTTTTGGCACAAACTGGGATGGCACCAGCCTGCACAAGTGTGTCCAGGTGCAGTACCTGCATTGATCTTGGTGCTGTGGAGATCAGGACATGGATCTGTAACACTGGCAGGTGTTTCTGTGCTTTTCCCTTACCTCAGTTTAATATTGAAATCTGTTGTTAGTGATGGCCTGGGAAATTCCCAGAAGCAAGGAGAAGATGGCTTCATCTCCTCACTGTCTTCTGGCCATTTCTGGATGTACAATACCTGGATTGTTGCATCCTTTGCCTGGCAGCAGGGAGCCCTGATCAGTGACCACCACTGTACCCAGCAGTAGACAAACATGCAACACCAGAGCCTGGCAGTGCCTTGGGGAGCCTGAGATCCCCTTCTGCTTTATAAGTCTTCTCGTGACCTGTAACCATTCCTTCCTATTATGATTATTCCCTAGTTACGGATGTTTATTCCCTGCATCCAGCAGGGAGTGCAAACATTCATCCACCCCCTCCCTGCAACTCCTCCCCTGGCTCTGCCTCTCCTCACTGCTCACCCCATCTGCTGGCATCCTCCTGCTGCTCTTGTCTCGGCATCCCAGACTGCCAAGGGAGGGTCAGGAGTGTGTTGAACCATCATTTTCATCCTTAGCCTCTGCCAATTCCATGGAGTGGGGGCCAGACCCCACGTTATTGCTGTTACAGCTCTTGTGGGTTTTGGGAGACTAAGCCCAAGGAAGAACTTTTTGAGCACAAGCATTTAAATACCTGGTAAGTAGGAAACAAGAAACTGCTTTGCCATTTAGACCAAGATGATCCCTAGCAAGGGGGAAGATGTCTGGAACAGATTTTGAAAGCACAGAACAAGCACGACCACCCTCATCCTTCCTCCTCCTGCAGGGTGGCTGCACAGGAGTGCTGGGATTGTGAGGAAGCAGCTTTGTATCATTTTGCTTTTCCCCCTGTTCCAGTTCCCCAGCCCATTTACCAGTGCACAAACTGTTTGCATTGGTTTAGTGCTCACCTCTGATAAAGCTCATCAAGACATTTATGAAAGTAATGTATTAACATCATGGTCTGTCAAGTGTCAATAAGCAGAATAAAACAGTCAGACACTGCACTTATAGAGATCCAGCAATTAAAGCATTTGATGAAAGTATTTTATGGGGGTATATATTACCATTTGGTTCAATTATTCTGCCATTAAACATTAAGAATAATTGAACCAAATGGTGCCTGATAGAAGGAATACATCTGCTCTGATGAATTCCTGCCAAAAGGCACTTGGAATCTTAGTACAAGCATTTTGTCAACCAAGATAACAGCATTTTTCTCTCCAGCTGATAAAGCAGGGCTTTTGAATCTTATTTATGACTTATAAATTGGCTAATTTGTTACCAATATCAAACAGCCCATAAGAATCAGGCAGTGTAATAGCTAACAAAATACTGACAGTTTCATCACTTGCTGACTGCATGGAGTACAATATATGCTCAATTAATAGAGAGTGCAATTATCACAGAAACTGTGAGCAAGAGCTAATTATACAGAAGCCAATCAAAACCAGCCCAAAGCAAGGCAGAATCTATTTCAAGAAACCTGAGATTTTTTTTTTCTCTTTTTACTTTTTTTGGCTTTTTTTTTTTTTCTGATCTCCCTATTTGCCCCACCTCCAAAAGAGAAAAGGGGAGGTGGCACCAACAGCCAAGTCAGCCAAGCTCCTGCCCATCATGCTGTGGTTCCAATTTCCAATAGCACAGGTTCCAATTTCCATGTGAAACAGAAAATCACAGTGTTCTGCTGTTTAAACGCATTGCAATTTTGGTGTTACAAGGGTTAACCAAAACACAGCTACATCCTTTCCCTAGGGTGTGGGAGACATGAACCCAGTGACAGACAGAGACAGTTTAAAGGAGATTTAAGAGAAAATAACATCTTTATATGTATTTTGAAAAAAATTATCTGTTCAAGGGAGTGGGAAGGGAGTCCCCTCTGGGAAGGGCAGCTTTTAATTATGGGATAAATACAGCACTTGGCTTGTTAAATTCCTGATGGTCTCTTAAATACTCAGTGGTTGCTAAAGTGAGAGGTCAATCTGCTGCTTTCACTGAAGCTGAAAGGAAAAGAAAAATCCATATGAAATCATGGATTTAATCGACTTTCCTTGGCTTTGATTTCCTGGAGCTCTCATAGTTTGGGTAATGTTGGTTAGTCTTGGAAATATACAAAAATATTAAAATCCGGAAAAATTAAAAAAAAAAAAAAGAAGAAGAAGAAGAAAAATCCCACTATAGGCAAATCATGTGAAGGGCCAAGAATTTTCCATTGTTTCAGAAAGTGAGAATATTTTGAATTATTCTGTTTATATTCAGCAAATTACTATTCATTCCTGACCCTGGAATTATTTAATTTCCCACTAATGGGAGTTTTAATTAGAAATGTTGATCTTTTACATACCACCACATTCAGAGATCACAAAATTAAATATAATACCAAAAAAACCCCAAAAAACAAAACAAAATAAACAACAAACAAACAAACAACCCCCCCCAAAACCCCCTAAACCACCTGAAATCCATGATGTGCCAAAGGTAGCCTTCTGCTCAGTAGAGTCCTTTCTAGAATTAGGAAACAAATTGTTTTATTCACAGGTGACTGGGAACAGGATTTGTTTTTTTCCTCTCTGAGGACAATAATCTGCACCTGAAGTACTGTGGTTGAAGATTTATTTTTTGCTCTTGAAGATAAATGACCATTTGGAATGGATGTTATTCACTGAAAATTAGGAAATAACAGTTTGTACTGAAACCAAAGGAATATTGCCCTGGTTTTGATTGATTCATATGACAAAACCTGACTTTTCCTGTGGTAGAGCCAATGCCTATTTTTTTTTCTTGGAATTTTCACTGTTGTGGTGTTTTGTTCCGATAAAAAGACTTTGGATACATGAATTGTACTCAACATGTGATGTTACATTTTGGAAGCTGCTCTGTGTCATTTATTGGAAAAGAAGCCATTGGGTTCCAAGGGATTTCAGAGGTAGACTCAACATTTTTCTTTCCTTTTTTTTTCTTTCTTTCTAATTTTATACTAAAGTTATTCCCTGAATTTGCTGGCGGCAAAAGCCTCTAGCTCACAGCCTGTATCTTTGTGTCCATATATTCTGTGCTTGGTGAAAAACAAGCTTGTTTACCCATGGAAGTGATCAATGGCTCCTGCAGGCATTGCTCAGCAAAGCCATCCCCCAGCAGGAAACCACTTAAACATGTGCTGTCTGTAAGCAGAGGTGGGAAGGAGAAGTTGTGTTCCCTGAACAGCGATGGATAGGTGCTGATGAGGTTTTTTTAGTTCATTTTTATCTCTGAGGGGTTTATTAGACTTTCACCCACTTCCAGCTGTACCATAACCAGGACTTGCAGAGTAGTTTATTGCTCACACCAGCCTGGAAGAGCACCTTGTGCCTCTGTACCTGGTTCTCAGAGCTGTCACCCAGCACTGCTGCTTTAGGATTAGACCCTGATGCTATTTTTGCTGGAGAACTGATTCTGGTAAGCTTCACCCCTGGCTTAGTGCTGAGTGATCTGACCTGGTGGGAATCCCCTTCTTAAGCTGTGCACACTCAGTGTGCTCTGGCATCCCTCAAAGCACATCCACAGGGCTCAGTCACTCTCCCAGTGAGCTGAAAACCTGCTCCAGGTCCTGAGATGAGTGGGATTTGGCAGGAAAATTAGTGCTGCCCTGTGGCTGAGTTAGGCACTGTCAGCCCTGGAGTGGCTGATCCTGCTGGCTCTGACCAGGAAGGGGTTCCAGCTGGAATGGGACCAGAGCTCCTGGGCTCACCCCCTGCCATGGCAGGGAAGGAGCTCAGCCCCTTCAGACCTGAGCTCTGCTGTGCTCCTGAGCATCACCAGCACGTACAAAGCTCTGTGGATGGGCCATGTTGCTCATTACAAAGACACCAGGGTGATGCCTTTTGTTCCTGGCTCCCAGCTGGTCTCCTGGGGCACCAGGACAAAACACCTTTTTATTTCTTTGTACCTCAGTTTGCTATCTGCCAAATGACATTGGTTTCTTTTGTAAAACCCAAGGCTGAAGAGTGATATTCCTATTTACTGCTGTATGAAATTCACCATTGTTAGCTTATTCAATGTCATTTTTCCATGATTTAAAAAATACCCTTAGTGGTTGCATTTATTTTCTTCAAACCTTTTGAGCTGTGAAGCCTTTTCATTTTCTCTGACAGCTATTTAAATCCAGCTTTTTTCAGCTGCTGGTATAAACTTCCAAAGCAGAATAATGTTGGCACACTAGGTTAAATAGTTATTGGATGCTCAGTATCTTTGCACTTGCAAGTTCTCCAGCAGAACTCCTCTAAACTCCAAAATGAGTTTTTCTCGGTCCATTTATGACTAATCACATTAATCCTCTTCTCGGGGTCTGATGCTGATAATGCAGCATTTCTGTGCTCTTTGTGAGACACAAATTGTCAGAGCAGCAGAGAATGGAATGGATAACAATGCTCCCCAGCATTCAGCCCCCTGTTGTACCTCTGCCAACAGAAATTCCAGGCTTGTTACAATTTGCATGGACTGTGAGGTTTGCAGTATTGGAAGGATTGGGAAATGCTTCAGCAAAAGCATAAACAGCTTTTCCCAAACATTTCTTGCCTTGCCTGGTGCCTGGACACAGCTGTCCAGCAGCCTTCAGCACACAGGAGTGGTCAGGGCTGGCTCCAGGCTCCTCTGCAGGCAAAGCCAAAGGAGAGGTGAGACCATGGCTGGGTTTCCTGGGCACAGAAAGGGAAGAAGTGCTGTGAGCAGGGAGGAGAAGACTGTAAGTGTTGTGGGGGGCTGCTATGACAGTTCTTTTATTCCTGGTGCAGCTCAGAGCTGTTCTCTGCAGTGTTTTGTACCTGAGAATTTGCAAAGCAGGGACTGAATTTCATTTCTTGATTGAAAATAATATTCCACTAGCACTGGGTGCTTCCCCAGGTGGGAAGAACCAGACAGGGCATTTTCCTGCCCAAACCCCAGCTCATTTATCTACCTGCACTGGGTCAGTGAGCCTCACTCCAAGCAGGTGTTAAAGCTTTGCTGGGTCAGAGCTAATGTAAAGCTCTAAGTGCTTTCCAACAAAAAGGGAACAGAATCATTTAGTCCAGACACTCATTAGCACTGCCACCATTTGTCAAGAACATCTTGCAGGTCTCTCTGCTCCATGGTTTGCTTTGTGCTTGTTTGATATTCGTGTTTCCATAAACATCATTTGTCCTGTGGTCAAACCTCTCCCAAGGTTCAGGGCCTTGCCTGTAGGCAGCTGATTCTTTGGGTTGTCTTCTCCTACTGGGACATGAAGATGTATGTGTGATCCAGCAAAGTACTAATCAAGGCTTGAATGACTCCCAGTATCCCTCCTGTTCATTTTGAGTTGGGAATATATCAACCACAGAGCAAAACAGTGTTCCTCAGCACTGTGTCACAATGATTGGTTGTTTGGGTGTCACAATTCTGCAAGAAATACAGTAAGTTCTGTTCTATTGTCAGGAGTGCTGCCTCATGGGGAGGCATTTGTAACTAAAACTGTTGCTCATTTGCAGAATCTGTAAGAAGAATGAAACCTTGACTGGAAATACGCTGGAAAGCTGTCGTAATAAATTTGACATAATATGCATGACATGGATGGATAGATCATTGTTTGCCAGGCCTGGCAAATAAAACTGGGGTTGTGGAGTCAGAATTACAGGAGGAGAGAAACATTGTTCTACGAGGCGTGTTTCAGAGAGGAACCAAATCTGAAACAGCTATATATTTTACTTGTGCTTAAATTGAATAATAAAAAAGCTTGCTCAGAAATCTTACTGTGCCTGGGAACACACATTGCTTTTTTTTCCTTGTGAACTTCTAAGAAAGTTTCTTACTCATAAATAGAAGCACCTGCATATCTTTTATTTCTATTTAATGTTATTAAAAGATATTTGAGAAGCTGGAGTGAGATACCTAAGAAAGAAAGCAGAGAATCAGTGGTGTAGACATACCAGGGAGAGTGTTAGGACAAACATTTTAAATTTCACTTCTCATATCTTGCTCCCATTCTTGGTGCTCTTGCAAATTCCCTGTATGTCCATGGCAAATTGCTCATTCTCTTTGGCCTATGTTTTCAAAAGTCATCTCTAGGTCTGATGTTTGCATTTCCAGCTGGGTAGCTCCTGGAGGACCTGTGTGAAATATATAAACTGTATGCAGGAGTTCCACTTTGGCGTTTTGCACCCTACCATTTATCTGTCTGCATCTTTCAAACCAGGATTATGTCTTACTATGTGTGCATGTAATTTCTAGCCCAAACCAAATCTGAACAGCTGGATGATATATAGCATTTACAAGTGTACAAGCTCTCAGTAAAATAGTGTAGTGATGGGCAAAAGGCATGAATTTGAATAGCTGGGAATTGCAGCTAACAAAAACAGGCTAGAATTTCGAACTTTAAAGTAGAAAATAGCAATTTCCTGCTCTGGAGATTTTAGCAAAAGATACCTGGAATGTGGTACCACTTCTGGCATGCACAGGGCTTGATTCTGAAGTGTGCTATGGTATTCACACTTTGCTTTAAAAAGCCACTGTGGGTCCATCCCAGCCACATCTACACTCCATCCATGACTTCCAGCTATGAGATTTAGGGCAGCAGTTTTCCAAAGTTCTTAAGTGAACTAGGCTTCAAAGACATCTTTAAACTGTTTGTGTGTTTTCTGGGAACAATTGCATCTCACAAGGGTAAGATGGGCTTTCAGCAGCCAGCTCTACATGAACAGGGACAGCTGGAGGGCAGAAAGTATTCTTCCCAGAGGAAGTACAGAAGGTATTCTTCCCAGAGGAAGGGCAGATTAATTTTGGCCCCAACAGTAAGAGATGCAAAATCTAAGCAAGCATGGAAATTGCCCTCATTAAACAGCAAAGCAATTTGCTGAGAACAAACTGCAGCTGATGACATTTGGGGAGAGGTGAGGTCACTCTTGGAGTGTTGAAAGAAGGAAAACACCTATGGAAATGCTCAGTGAGCAGAGGCAGGCACAGACACTCTCTCTTCCCTCCTGGTGCTGATAAGGGGCTCTGGGGCCCCCAGTGCTGCCCAGCCCAGACAGAACATCATTAATATTCCTGACTTGTGGCTCTGTGCTGCTTTGACACCAAGGAAAGTGAATCAGTAAAAGAGAAGCTTCTTTTTCCTGTTGATTTCTACATTAGGGAGCATGGCGTGAAAAGCTCTTTTTTTACCTTGGAGCAAAATTCTGTGGAAATGGCCAAATGTTCAGACAGGAGGGTTCTGTGTGCTCCCCCCAGACTGTGGCAGGTGTTCACTCAGCTGGCTCAGGGTGGGCAGTGTGAACTTGGAGCTCTTGGCCTTCCTCAGCCTCATCCTAAGGGATGAGATCACTTTTCCTGCCCCAGAAGAAGGGTCTAGGGGTCATTGCTGGGCACTGGCCTGACCTGGGCACAGGTACACCAGTACCAGCTCACAGGTACACTGTGAGAGGAGGCAACTGAGGACCCAGCAGGGCAAATTCAGCAGGGTGTGACTGGCAGGTTGAAGCAGCCAGTGCCATGTTCCTCAGGACATTGCCAAGGCTGCTCTCCCAGGACATTCCCAAAGCTGCAGAGCTGTCAGTGTGGTGGTTCCAGCTCCCTGGAGGGTTCTCCTTGGAGCAGGGAGAGGTGTTGAGGTGGCAGCCAGCCCTACAGTGACAGAAGGGACTGAGACCTGCTGGCTGTCCAGGAGGATGGAGTCCTGCAGGCAGGAGAGAGCTGGGGATGCTACCCTTCCCCCTGGAGACATGGTGATGGTTTTGGGATTGTGTGGGTTGCCAGCTCTGCCTTGGGTGTTTGGCAGATTGGTGCAGACAGGGTAGACAGGGAAGATGTGTCCCCATAGCAGACAAATAACATGATGGAATAAAGTAGATCAATTTTCCACTTCCATGCTGTGTCCAGAGTGTTTCCCCAGCCCTGGGGATGGGGACGGGCAGGGACAGGGAAATGGAGCCCTTGATGGTGATGTGTGTGTGTGTCTGTGCCAGGGGAGAGGCTGAGCCTCCAGCCCAGCAGACAGGCACCGAGTGCTCTCGTGTTATTAATGCCCTGTCTCACCTGCAATTCAGGACTCAGCTCGGGGAAATCTTACCTTTGAAAGGGGATGCAATCAGGAGCAGGGCTCTGCAGGATCCACCCCTGGCAGCATCCTTCCTTGTTTGAGGAAAAAGGGTCTGTGTTGGCCATCAGCCCCTGTTTGTCAGTGCCCAGATCCCAGACACCTGCCTGACAGAAGAAGGCTGACAGGAGAGGTGGAAGGCTTCATGCTTATTAATTACACCTTTGGAAGGTTTCATGCTGCAGGTCTCTCTCCTTACAAACCAAAATTTTGGTCTTACCAAGTGGACTAGGAAGCAGCCCAGACAGTGTCTGTTTGGGAAGCCAGAGGACAGCTCCCTTTGTGCTTGGATAAAGGCCACCATCTCACCCACCTGCACAGCAGACACAGGGTCAGTGATGTTTATCTAGCAGTATTGGCTGCTTTTTATGTGCCCATGGAAAACTGAGAGAGATAAATGTTTTTGCACTCTCACCAACAAGCTGTCTGTGTGGGGATGAAGGTCACCTTGCAACAACTCAGAGCAATTATCTGAAGGAGGTTAGATCTCTGTCCTCTGCCTTTATATTATTCTCATAAACTGCATTTTTGGCATCACTTAGAAGCCAGGAACATATCAAACCCGCATATGTCAAATGCAATTGACATCAAATACCTTTCATCGAGCCCCAAGCCTCTTGGCGTCTTTTGAGCTCTGCACCCAGGAAAGTGGCTTGTCAGAGATGATTTTTCCAACTGAGGAAGCAAGTAGCATAATGAGACAGTGTAGCTTCAGCAAACACCTTCCAATAAGTTTCCCAACTACTCAGAAACCAAAACATGAGCCTGAATAGTAATTAGCCTATGAAGAAAGCTGGCAATATAAGAAATGTATGAACTGTATTAGCAAAGCATTTATGGCCCCTCGTTGCCATTCACCAAAAGCATTTCAATCTGCATTTCCCATTTTCAACAGCCAAGATCATAGAATTATAGAACAGAAACACAAAACAAAAATCTGACTGTGTCAAGTGGCACAAGCATGATCACTGCAGGAAATTACCCAGATGTGCCAGGTGCTGTGCAGATGTGCTCAGCACTCAGCAAAGCCCTCGAGCTGCTCACAGATCTGTTGCTTCTGGGCTTCACAGCAATCAGGAGGTGTTTTTTCTCCATCCAGGATGCCACCTTTCCCAGGCTGGTCTCATGCTCACATGCTCAGATAAAGTATCAGGGGAAGAGTCTTTATCTTTCTTTCATGGTCATTTTTGAGGTTCTTTATATGGGGTATGTATAACCCATGTATATAATCACAGGCACATGTGGTTAGAGGGAAATGCTCACCAGTTTCTGCACAGTATGGATTTGCTCACAAATAACTTTGTTGGGATTTTTTACATTTCTTCTCCACAGCAATAGAGGGTGAGCACTGACCTGGGAACATGCAGCCACCAAATACAAAGAAATTGTCAAAGGTGCAAAGGACCTGGTAAGGAGGCCAGGAGCCTGGTAACTTTTCTGATGTCAGCTCTGAGTTCCCAGGTGATGGAATTGCTCAGCCGTACTGGGTTTTGAAGGGTTGCATGTTATAAAATCTGAGCTGTAGAAGGGCAGCCTGAAGAGTTGGGTGTTGCTGTAAGGGACTCTCTGGGCTAACTGAAATGAGTCAGCCTTGCTCTGCATAGTCATAGGTCTCACAACACCTGAACAACATATATTATAGGTATTTTCCTTTCTTTTTCCTTTTATTTCCCCATGTTTTTCCTCTGAATTCACGTAGTTCTGATATTCCACACTTTAGTTTTATTACTTCTCTTCACACATGCTCAGATAAAGTATCAGGGGAAGAGTCTTTCTTTCATGGTCATTTTTGAGATTCTTTATATGGGTTTATTTTCTTATTTAAGCTGTGACTTAATTCCCCAAGAAGGAAAAAATGCTGTCAGGACTCACCTTCCTCATCTGATGTTATGAGGAATCAATCACTGCACTATGTTCTCTAATTATCTATTATCTTTATTAGCTTTTATTTTCCAAAATAAAAAAATATGTATGTTCACAAAAGCTCTTGGCAATGATGGAAGATAAAGTTGGGAAAGTGAATGAGAATTGATACAATTTTCTAGGCATATTTTTACAGTCATTTGTGAAAACATTCATTTATATGAGCCTCCAGAAGAACTTGACTTGGAAGAATTTTCAGTAAGAGACAAATATTGGAAAAAATTCTATGAATTTTTAGTAATGGCACACTGGAAGCTGGGCTTCCCCCAGAAAAGTAGATTTAGCAATTAGCACAGAAATTTGTAGATAGATTGTCTTTGAAACCGCCCAAGCCTTAGGCAAAGCCCAAAATGGTTCTGGCCTGCTCCCACCTTGCAGCTGCTCACAGAAACACCCCTTTTCATCAGCTAGCACAGAAACCCTGACTTTCCCCCTGCTGCTGTGACCTGTTCATTCATCAAGCCACCAGAAGACATTTTGCCCTTGCCTTTCCCCATTCATCAAAGGTTCTTTCTTCTCTGCCCTCCTCAAAGCCTAAAACCAGAAAGAAATTATGCATTCTCCCTAATTAATGTGGTGATTTTTATAGAAATAATTTATGTCTCCATGTCCTTCACCACTGTGAGACTCCTGTGCTCATTAGGTTACTCCTTCCCTGTCTGAAATGTTTGGCTGCTGGTTCCAGTGGTGGCCAGCACTGTGCTATGGACTCCCAAGGATGAGATGCTGAATTCCTAGAATTGGTGGAGTCCGGGTTTCTGCTGGAGCTTGTATGCACTGCTGGGAGAAAAGGATCAGGTAAGCAAAAATCCCAGCCCTGATGCTTGTCCAGGGTCACCAGAATCTCAAACACCACCAGCAATGACTGGAGTGCCTCCTAAGTCCCTGCTGATTATTTAAAAGATGGCTTTTGTATAAAAATAACTTGAAGATCTGACTCAAGCTGAGAGTTTGCTAATAAGATGCCAAATGAGCAACAGTTTAACAGTCTGACACAGTAGAAATTATTGTTGTCCCTACTTCATGTTGTTAGCACTGATTCATCAAGGATTGAGGTGGTGGAGCTGCAGGTCCTTTTCAGATGTGCTCAAAGTTGTTTTTCCCAGGGGATGAGAGCTGTGTGCCCTGACCTGATACGAATTCCACAGTAAAAACCACACATTTCCTGCATCAGCCATTAAATGAGCAGTGCTGTTTAAGCAGCAGTTGTGTTCTGAAATGCTCCTTCAAGGACTTGTTGGATCAGTTATGTTAAAATTGCAGAGCAATAGTGTCTGTAATGGACTTGTGCTGGGAGAGTATCTTGCCCTACTTAATGTATTCATAGAAAGCTACAGCTGTAGGTTTTGCTTTTATACAGGTCAAGCAGGGGGAATCACTGCTGAATCAATGTACCTAACTCCTCCAATGCCCAAATTTACAAAGAATACATTCCTTCTAAAATTTCTACCTGCTTTTTTAAATTCAGTCTCACCAGAGCGAATTCATATAAGGTGAGCCTCTAAAAGGACTGATTTTCTGCTCCCCTTGACTGCACAAGATATTCAAAAATTAATGAAAAAGTGGCACCCGTCTGGCTTCCAGGGCATCACATTTATGTCTGCATAAATTCTCCCAGGCCAGCTCAAAACCAGTTCAGGGTTAAAATCTCATCTAGTCACCTAGATTAAAAACTAATTTCTCTAAAGTATATCCTATATTAGAGCCTTTTCATGCAAATAAATAGCCAAGGGCCTCATTCTCTCCTTCTCTATTAGTTGTGCATGTCATGAATTTGAACAGAACATTTTGTCCTGTACTCTAATTACATGCATTATGAAGAAAAATCTATTCCTTGCATACATATTATTAGGAGCAGTTCAGAGGCACCATTCCATCAGGGTGGCCGTCATGGTGGCTCATCCTGATATTGACACTTTAATCATTTTGTTTCATAGGAGATTAAAAGTCATATGATGGCCCTTCCTCTGTGGAGCAGCCAGCGAAGCCAATTGGAGTCAATCTGTGCCTAAGTGCCTTTTCTGCTCTGAAAACAGACTTGCAGAGTCCAAAATATATTAGGTAATTATCGGTGGCTATGGAAGAATGATAAAAAAATACTGGCCTGATGGCAGAGTAAATAGGGCTAGTGTTAAAAAAAAAATAAAATAATGCTCATTTTGCTCACAGCTGTGCTGCAGCACATGCACATGAGGACTTAGTTGTCTCCTAATGTATTCATGTGCATGATCATTAGCAGCTTCAATTCCCTTCACTTTATCTCACTGGAGGAGGATGGAGCAACTGATACACCAGACAGCCACCTAACACCTATTGCAATTAAAGTTGCCTTTTATCAAAGGAGAGTGTCACCTCCTTGGAAAGATGCTGAGAATCTCAATAAACATAGCGAAATATTAGACCTCTGCCCCGTTTATTTTGGTTTACAACAGCCTGAATTAACTTCCTGAGGCAAGATGTGATTTAGCCTCTGTCTTTCAAGATGCAGCCAAGGAATAAGGAGTGTTCAGCTCTATCCATTTTTAGTTTCTCACTGTGGGACACCATACAAGGGGTTTTTAGAGGACTGGATCATGCTCTCTAAAGATCAGTCCTCTCCAAACCATCACATGTGGGCACCATAGATCTCCTAAAAAAATGTTGATTGGAATGAAGTCCCAATGGATCCTTCACCTCCTGAGGGACAGGGTTGTGTGTGGCATCCTAAGAAGGCAGCATCCGAAATTCAGTGTGGGTCTTGTATGAATATAGCTCCAGGGTGAATGTGAATAATTCTGTACCTGCACCAGGTGATATGGGAGGGCTGCCAGTGTGTGTGTGATATATAACCTGTCTGTCTACATAGCTGTTGATTCAATTTATTTCTAGTCCGGGACAGCACAAGAACCTGGTTACTTGATTTTATTTTTTTAAAATCACTCAATTTAGTCTTTTTCTCTAGTATGTTTCAGATGTGATAAATACCCTGTATCTTCCAATGATGACCTTAAAAGTTGAGAAAGATCAATAGCTGTCCACCGAGAAATTTGTAACTTGGCTCCCTTGAGTGCTTTTCCTTCGATGGAGCAGCTTCAAAAGTGGAAACTAGTGTTCAGTAACTGCCTTGTTACTGTGAGAGTGCTGTATGTGAGGCCACAGATAAAAAAAACCCAAAACCAATAATTGATAAAATATCTTGTCTCTGGCTGAAACTCCTCTTGGAGTAGATAAAATGTAATTATTGTTATCTGAAATCCCTCTTGGTGCAGTGCCTGGAAGGTACATTTCAGCACAGAAAGGGAATCAGAACTGCCGAAGATTTTCACTGTGCAGGTTGGTGGGTTTTTTTGTTGTGCAATGTCAGGTATAGATGATCCAGGGAGGCTCCTGTCCCTGTGTGTCAGCACTTGCTGTCTCTCCGAAGCCACGTTTAGCAAAGCTCTGGAACAAGGACTTAACAGGAGCTGGGAAGAAGGTTTTATTGCACACTGAATGTCTTCCTGATGGAAGAAATATTCCAGCTGCAGGTCCCAAGCATTAACCTTTCACTTGGCTAAATCAGCCAGAATTGCCTCTGTGCTGTCAATGTTTGCACATAGGAGCAGTAATTATGAGAGCAGGATCATTCCTACTCTCTGGCAGAGTGCAGTCCTTGAGTAAATGAATTGTGATTGGGAAACAATTGGATGGTGGAGACGTTTCCAAGGAGAGCACCTTATTGACATTATTTTCAAACTAACAGGACACATCCTTGCAGTACAAATATTGCTTTCTTTTGCAAATGTGAAAGACTTATTACTTACTGCTCTGTGCGAGAACAGACCTGCCACTGAGATAATGGCAACTTAGTGTTTTATTGTGAATCTTTCCACACAGACTCGGTGACGTTTATGATAGCAATTGCATAGACAACCCATTCTTCATTTCCAGTATAACTAAATTACAAGTGACAGCAATATAAAGCATGATATTTAATTGCCTCAATGAACACTGACTTCCTTGAGCACGTATGATGCACTCCCTGGCTGACACTCTCCAGGGGTATGTGTCATTCTGAGGAGCTGCCTTTTGGGGTTCCCAGGTTGAGTCACTGGCAAGAGTTGTGACCTTCTGGAGATGCCTATCATGAAAGAGTCGGTAAATGGCTTTGAAATTGAGTCTTTTGTGGAAGGTTTTGGATGCTGCTCTCCATTCCCATCTCCCAGGCTGTCTGTAACCTTGGCAGGCGCCAGCAAAGGGGAGGAGGCAGAGTCCCTCAGGCAGGTTTGTGAGAGTTGTTCTGCTCAGGGCTGAACATCCCTGTGGTGAATCCCAGGGTAGCCTGCAAATCAGGAATACAGGGAAAGCAAAACAAAGCAAAACCAGCTTAGAGGAGATGAGAAACCCTGTTGTGGGAGGTTTTCAGGAGCAAATTAGCCAAGCATCTGCCACTGATTCTGTGAGAGGATCAGAGGTTCCGTTCCCAGAGCCATTGATTTGGGCTCTGGTGAGGACCACACTGCTCCTTCAAGGATTCCCTTTTCTGACAGCAATTCCAAGTAGCCAAAAGCATGCATAAGTGCTGAGAAATACATTTGGAAATTCAGAAATGCATTTGCCCTTCTTAACTTGGAGGACTGGGAATGCCTCTGACAATAATAATCTGCTTGACATATCTGCAATCAGTGCAGCCAACTCCATTTTACAAATACCCCCGTAAGTCAATAAATCAGACCTATCTCTTAGTCATCTCAGACCCTTTAAGTCCTTCTGCAAGGAGAAATTCTTAATATTGGGAGCCCAAAGCATAATAAAGCCTTCAGCTGTTTTTTTATGAATTGGAAATTACTGGAGCTATAACTTTTAAGAGAGCACTGAAGTTTTAGCTGATGTCCTAAATTATTTAAAATCATATAAAGTCTAGTACCAGTAATTATTTTCAAATTTAAAATGACACTTTTAGAGAATGTGTTGATGATGTCTTATGTTCAGGCTGTGCATGGCATGTACATAACACTGTGCAGTTATAAAATTTTCAGTGGGATCATTTAATAAATTCTAGTGTGTGCTTCTCTGTAACTATACCTGATAAAAATATCTGATGTCTGTTTATCTATATCAGATAAAGAAACATATAAATCTCTTAATTGGAAAATATTCCTATGCCAGTTTGGCTACCAAGACCTCATTGACTCTGGATATGTGGTAGCCCATTTTGGCATGTGGATGTATAAGATGATTTTGTTTCAAGAGCACAGAGTTTTGTAAACGTCCTCTAAAATTTATCTGCCCTAGAGACTGAGTTAGTTTTTGATTGATTTCTAGAATTCCTAAGTTAAAGATGCTTTAAACTGATAAATCCAGTTTGTACAAACATTTGAGATCCTATTAGACAAAAATGTAAAACACAAATAGTTTTAAACTGACTGATTTGGTTTTATTGTTTGCAGATTTCTACCTGGAAGGGATTTGTCCTCTGCTGCATATGTGCTTGTTTCAAAGAGAACAATTTACTTCTGGCAGAATTGCTATAGCCCTTTTTGTGCTACTAGTGTGAAGTGCAATCTGAGGACAGGTGAAATGCCCAGCACTCATTATTGTAGTTACACAGTTGACCAGTGCATTGTGAAAACTTTGGATGGCACTAAGATTGCACATTTTTTGTCATGAAAATGAGGCGTCAAAAATCTCCTGTGTCACAGACAATGTTCTGTTCTGACTGATGCCTTGCAGTTTTCTGACTTATTTCACTGTTTTGTCATTCAGTTCTCTGGCTACTGTGTTCTCTTTCTGATTCAAAACAGGAAAGGTTAGAAAGTGGGTGGCAATTGCAAGCAGTCTGTGGGAACAAAAATGCAGAATTTTTTATCAGTTGGATGTAGATCCACTGATTTGTTGGATTCCTTTGGTTTAGTCAAGGTTGGACATATCTGCTGAGGACATGTTGCTAGAATGCAAACCAAATTCACACTACAGAGATTAGGATCCAGAGAGATGTAGGCTGAGTGTGTCTGTGACAAATGCTGTCATGAGGAGGAGAAACAGAAGGAATTCGCTGTGTCTGAATTCCATGAGTCTTCAAAGAATGTTTTGATCCCAATGCTGTTTTCTTCTCCTTTTTTTATGCTCAAGAGAACGTCATGTTTCAGCAAGAAGTAATCTTAGAGAGACGAATGGATTCAACCTTTTACTGAGTTTTTCATCCCCAGGTTCTACAGAGCAAAGAGATCATCCAGCTGCCACTCAGGAAAGTTTGTTTGATATGAAAACTACCTGGTTAAACCTCTAAACATGTATTTGGAACACTGTGACAAGGTTTTGTCCTCAACATTTCCCCCACTCTTAAAGTGGGGCTGCCTTAGTTGGTCTGTGGAATTAATTACAATTACTTTTTTTGGCAGCTGTGGTGCTTCATGCCTCACTTGGCTCAGCTGCAATGTGCATGCCAGAGGCATGGTGAGGGGGAAAGCCTGGCAGAGAGAGACTGCAGGATTCATTCTTCCTTCCAATCCATCAGGTGATAAAAGATCCACATTTTTTTATGTCTATCACTGGTGTGAATCTTCACATCAATAACAAATTAATATTGGATATAAGCCATGCACTGTAGGCCAGAGGTGCAGGCAGGTTATTTTTAACAGCAAAGCAATCTTGACTCTGGTTAAGTGATTGTCTGGGCTGGGTTTGAGCATCCTGAAGACAGGACAGAGCAGCAGTTTGCTGGCAGTCTGATTCTGTGCATTCAGAGCCTTGGTTTCACAGCCCTAGCAGCTCCTAGAAATTCCGAGTCTGGGAAACTTCTCCCATTTTTCTTCTAGATATTTCTCTTCAAGCAGAGAAATACACTCAGAATGAAAAATGCTACTCATGGAAGGAACCTGCATTATACATTATCTTCTTACTGAGGAGAAAGGCCTATATCAGGTCCTGGCTAAAGCTTCTTTAAACGGACAGCAAAGGTTTCTCTTGTCAAGGAGGGACATTCAGTTGGTGCAGAAACACATTTGCAGGCTTGCTGTAAGCTGAAAGGGACACTTTGGGGTAATTCTGGGGGAGAGAGGCTTACAGCATCTTCAGTTTAAAGAACTCTCTCTCCCTCTCTCTCTCTCTCTCTCCCCAGGTCCTTCCCTGACCAGTGCAGTAGATCTCAGTGTAATAAAAGTTGCCCACAGGAATAGCTCCCACCACTGATCTTGGTGGTTCTTGTCCAGGGGCTGAGTGACAAACTGGCAATGAAGAATTTTATCATCATTGTCCTGGTTCTGCTTGCCATAGCTCATTTCCTTCAAGTTTTAATAAAGCCTTAGCTCTCAGTTTGCTGGCAACCCTGGCTGTAGCTACAATGGCTGATGTCATTTGGCATTTATTTCTCAACATCTTCATCTGGTTGAGGACTTAAAACACTAAAATGATTTGCTCTTTGAAGCACTGACAGACTTGAACATGAAATCGTGGCACACACCAAAAATCCCCTCTGCGTGCCATTGTCAGAGCAGTTCTGCAGGTGTTATTTCCTAAAGGTGCACCTTTGGGATTGTGTTAATGCCATCATCAGAACTTGTTCATAACTGGGTGTGAGTTTTGGGGGGTTTTGTAGTTTTTAGGACCCTCTGGCAAGGCCTGTGTCCCATGGGGGTGGAATGACACATGGAAAGGCTCACAGCCTGCAGGCTCCTGCCCAAAAGTCAAACAGGAGAGCAGAGCCCCAGGGTTTTAATCAAATGCAAGCAGCTGGGCAACAGCAGAGCTGTAATAAAATCTCTCTTCTGGTCCACTGTCCTGCCAAACCTAGCCTTCATTTCTCTGTCTCTGCACCCCAAGCTCTTTTGACAGATCAATCAGAAAAAAGCTGCTTCTTATCACCCCACTTTTCTGTTAGCCTTAGTGAAAAACCACATCACATAGTTACTTCTTTTGTTCATCCCCACTTTCATTTGCAGAATCTTCCATCCTTAACAGAATTGATATTTTTGCTGATGTGTTTTGTGGCAAGAGCCCTGACAAAACTCATTTCTTCATGTAGACCATAAGTATAAGCTTAATGTTTTACTTGCATTGTAGGGTGTGGCAATAGGTTTAATTAGCCATGACCACTTCTCTGGGGAGCCTGTTCAGTGCTCCACCACCCTCTGGGTGAAAAACCTCTCCCTAATACCCAGGTAAACCTGCCCTGATACAGCTTTATGCTGTTGCCTTGGATCTTGTCCTGGTCACCAGATCAGCCCCTGAGTCCCTAACCCTCCATTTCCCCTGCTGAGGAAGCTGTAGACTGATCAGGTCCTTGGACAGATGTCTGGATTCTGTGAAGCTCTAGGTGTGGGTATGAAAGCTGGAGGTGTGGAAGGTCCAGTGGAAAGGCTGTAAAGAGAAGGGGAACTTCATCAGAATAAGGGAACTGGTGTGACCTGAAACCCCGGTGATTAAAACCAATGGCAGCACACTTGCTTCATTGGACAGGTTCTGGAAATGAAAAGACTAAAAATTCTTACTTCTTGTTTATTGTTTTGCTTGTTGCTTTTAGTTAAGCCAGTGGGAATTGTCCTAAGTCACAGTGAGCAGCCCCAGTCTTACTGCTGTCTCCTTGGCACTGCATCACTGTCTTTGCTCTGGGGGCTCCCAGAGGACACAGGTTTTGCTGGCCACTCAGTCATTTTGATTTGTTACCCCTCAGCTGGGATCTCAGTTTCAGCTCCCAGAACTGAGAAAGACATTTTTAAAGGTGGTATGTGTGCAAATTTTGTTGGCATTTAAATATACATGTAATTTCTACAGGGCTTTGGAAAATTTTGCTGTAGCTTACAAATGTTATAACTTTAAAATGCCAACCTGATTGTAATTATAATGCCCCTTTCTCATGTAAGCTGAAGAGGAAAATAATTCAATTTAATAAAATCACTCACTGTTTAAACAAATGGGGGAGTAATTAAATGTAATGGATACTGTGGTTTCTGTACCAGTCTGTGAAGTCTCTAACGAAATCTGCAACTCCATCATGGAGTAATGACAGATTAAAAATGAAAAAGAAAAGAACAGTAGTCATTACTTTTGTGATCTTCAACAAAAATGTGCTCTGCTCCATCTGCTAGTTCTGCAGCTGTGGTTAACTAATAAACAGTATTCCCAGCCCTGCACTAACTGCACTTGATGTGGCTGGTGCACAAACAAAGATGTCTTGGCAGAATAAGGTGCTTTATGATTTGTTAAAGAAGAGCAGCCTTGTCAGTTTTAGATTCAATGGAAGCAAAGGGGAAAGCTTTGCCTTTGACATATGGAAAAATAAACAAGCCAAAAAGCATTTTACTCACAATTTTCTGAAACTGTAAAACGTAATACCAAGTAATAGTAAGAACGTGCTCAAAGCTATGAAGGACTAACATCAGCTTTTTAAGAGCACACAAAAGCTGTGGTTTTCATTTTCCTTTCCATTTCCAGTGGCTCTATTGGGTAAAACCAAAGACCCCTGAAACGCTTCAGAAAATTCCTCAACTTACTCCAAAGCCTTTGTCTTGGATCTCTCATGGACCGAGGTGGAAGGCAGCTGGCAGAGACCCCTGTCTGAAGGAAACAGAGCTGCCTTTGACCTCTTCCCTGCTTGCTCCAAGCTCACAGCCTCAGTGGAGCTCCCAAAATTGTGAAACCTGTGTCCGGGAGCCTTGCTGAACTATAGTCTAGACACATGTGGAGCCCACTGAAAGCAGAACTTCAAAAGGCAGTTTCTCTGCTACAGTGCTTCTCACAGTGTCAGAATTTCTAGGGAAGTGATTATTTCTCATAGATTTTACCTCCCACAGCCTTGACAGGAATCACAAGAAACATATTACTGTAAAACAGAATCTCTTTTCCATTGGCTCAGCCGTGTATTCTGTAGTTTAATCTTAATTCACAAAGTTTAAAACACTTGCATTTCTTGGCTCAGGGACACCACATAATGCAGGTGCAAGGGTTCTCCTTCTCTTGTTATGCACAGATTGAAATGGCTGGTTTCAAAAGTTAATTACTCTATTGTTGTCACAGAGTTATGCCTGAAGCATCAGTGAGATTTTCTCCTCACTGGCAGATATTGTTCTGCCAAAGTGTCTGTGAGTCATGCTGGCAGCCACAGTGTTGGTTCAAGCCTGGCACAAGGCTTTGAAATGCTGCTCTTTGGAATGAAAGGGAAAATGCTTCTCTCAGAAAACTGCTCTGTCTGAAATACTGCAGTGTTGGCAAGAGGAAAACAAGATGTAATTCTGCTGTCCCTTGCATTCGTTCTTCAGCCATACAAACCCAGAGAGAGAGGATTTATGTAAGACCTAGTCTAAATGGAGATTTTGGTATTTCTTCTGAGAAAGAATGATTGTTGCCATCCATAGAAACCAAAGTATTTACTCTGACCTAGCTACATAATGAGGCAGGAGTAAATATTTGTTAGTACCTGACAGAAGTGAATAAGGGGCCTTTTCTACTTTTTGTAGGGGAGGTCAAACTGAAACAGGGGACAATGAGTGACCAAGGTAAAGGAGGACAAGGTTCTGGTGCTTGCTGTCATTGCTGCCAGTGGCAACAGCAACCTGAGGCCATCTGTGCCCCTCCCCAGCTGTCCAGGGCAGGACTGCCTTGAGAAAACTCTGCTGCTTTCCCTCCCGAATGCTTCATTAATCTCCAAGCCTTCAGCTGCTTACACCTGATTTTTTTTGCCTTTATGAATAGCTTTATTCAGCTCAGTGAGCCAAGACAAGTTTAGGACCCAGACCACAGCTCTTGGGCTGTCTCACAGAGCATGGAGATCCCCATGAGCAGACCCTGCCTGAGGTGACAGGACCTTAACAAATACAGATAACATTGAAATTATGAAATTAGGAGGCAGATGGAGAGAGATGTGTCTGTATGACAAAAAAAAAAAAAGGCAAGCTGAGACATGTTTATATTTATCAATATATAAACACCAATATGTAAATGTCTATAGATACATGCAGCACAAGCCCACTCAGGCTTTGGTTAGTTTTGTAAATTGTAAGTGAACTTCAGGAGGGCCCAGCTCCTTGGTGATGTACATCCAGCAAATTTATATCAGATGAACACACAGCCCAGAGCCTTTCTTGGGACACAAAATCGAAAAGCAGAGAAAAGGAGATTGGTCTTTCTTCTCTTATGACTTTCTCTCTTTTGATCTCTCAAATGTAAAATTACAGCTCCTCCAATACACTAAAAACTACCCCACAGATGAGGCCACATTTTTTGGTCCATGTGGCTCCTCTGCAGCTGTCATCTGTGCCTCCCCAAAACACATCTCAGAGGATCCAGCCTCGTGTTTGTAAACAGCACAATGATAAAGCTAATCTGGAGGAATGCACAAATGAACTGTGTTCTGTTCAGCCAGGAGCTTGCTAATAACTTTCTAAAATTGTGCTCCAGCATTAATTGAAATCATAAATCCCAATCACATTCAAAGCATAACTACTGTATGCCAGAGGCTCACTTCAGTTCTTAATCACACTCTTCTGGGGAATTTTCTTGCTTATTCTTCCTTCCCCCAGGAGCGGCCATATTTATTATTGCAGTTCAAATACCTGGAGATATTTCAGTTGAAAAGCCATATAACATCTCTCTAAGCATGTCAATACGTGTTCAGCTTAATATGAATGTCTGTGCCATTCCCACTGGAGAAAAGTAAAAAATGTCAGGGAAATATATTTAACTTGTTTCAGCACAGAAGCCTGCAGATATCTTGTATCTGAAGAATATTTAAATTCTGTTTTGTTAAGACAGGATACTTACATTATGCAGTGGAGCAGCCAGGAGGTTATAGTCTCCACTAGACAATTTGCCAGACAAGAAAGATGGCTTAGTTGCAATGTTGACAGCTTTATTCTTGTGGCTTTGGCAGAAAAATAGGCAAAAAGATTGCAGAGGCGGCAGGATAGAATACAACATGTAAGTTCAGAAAAATATTAACTGGTTGTAAAATGAGTGGGTGGATGCACTAAAGGCGGTGGCATTTCAGTTATATAACAACTTATTGCAACATTTTTATGGCCAAATTATGCTCTTTTTCTGTGCTGTAATTTTGCATCTGCTGCCCAGCTCCAGTAGAGAGGGACAAAATGTTTATTTGGAAGAAGAAAAGGGCAGTAGCCATTCATCATATTCCCCTGAATCATCCCACTAGTCTCAATGAAGATCCCCCAGAGAATTGTATTCCATTTCTAATGTATTATACACTGTGATTTTACAGATCTGATTTTATTTCCTAGAGCAGCCACTCAAATAAAGCCCCTGCACACACCCCTGACCTGAGCATGGGTTTAGGAGCTTTCATGTGCATGCTGAATGTTGGGCACAGCAGGGGAGTGGACATCCCAATGTGGTCTCCACAGGGAAAACCGAGGTTAATATCATCATCATCATCATCATCATCATCATCATCATCATCATCATCATCATCATCATCATCATCATCTTTCTGGCTGATGAAGACTTGATGCACCTCCACAGTCCCACTCTTGGGCCATCCCATTCTCCTGAGCATGGCAGAGCCAATTCAAAGGTGTGCATTGTGGTGGTTGTACTGAAGGGTTTGTTCTCTCATTCTGCATATGCCTCTGAACCAACTTTTCTTAGCAATCCCTTGTGCACATCATGAGGGACCTCCCTAGCATCGTGGTCTGTATTCTAAAGAGCATTAGTCTTGAATAAAATGAAAGAAAATAAATGTGATTACTCCCACTTCAGAACTGGGAACTGATACGCATTTTCCTTTTCTTCTCCTTTTCACAAGTGTGGAGGCTTTTAGTGGAGGACCCTTGGAGCAGCTGTAAAACTTTATGGGGAAAATTGTTTTGTCTGTTCTTCAGCTGAGGCCCCCAGAGGTAAATTTTATACACTGAATAAACAGGATCTTGGAGCACTCCATAGCACAGTCTGCTGCATTGTGCAATATCCAGAGGAATAATCTCTACAACTTTGGAATGAGTCTAAGCTGTTACTCCAAGTCCAGGATTTCAAGAGCCACCAGTACCAGTAGAGGTACCAGTTCAGTCCCCTGCACCTCTCTTGGTCCCCTGGAAATTAATCTTTAGCTCCTCAGTGCTACTCAGTGCATCCAGTCTGATTCTCTCAAGAACTGCCCTGTTTTCCTGGGATAAATTGAATAGGAAATGCTTTCCAAACAAGAAAAAATATATACATGATTTGGAGGGGAATAATGAAAACCCCTATGTGGCGAGATAATTCAGAGTTTTGTAACTTAATGTTAATAATTCCCTTAAAATTGGGTCACAGAGGTAAGTGTGGCAAGCCTGAAGACCTTAGACAAGAGCAGGGATTTAATCACCAGGTTGTACACATTCCTAAATCCAAAGGTGACAGCCTAGACAATCTCCTCAAAGACTCCGTGTTTTTCTGGCTCAAGGATTCACAGGTTATGTGGGAATTTACTACAGCAGCCATAGGTAAGAAATAATGGAAGAGCCAAGGTTCAGTGACCAACACAGGAGAAAACAATATAACCACCACCACCACGGGGAAAAGGGAATGAAATATAAACTAAGAGACCAGGGACAATTTATACCAAAAACTGAAGACTGATGAAGACAAAAACTAAAATAGAAGCTTGAAAATTGTCAACAGAGTAAGAGAAGGTACCAAAACCTATCCCTACAACTAGAGAGAAGGGTCTGTCTGTTTGATGTCTTCCCTATAGCTCAGTTCCCAGGAGGGTGGGACGCTGATGGGGGATAGCTGTCTAGAAAAGAGGTTTGTTTTGGAGAAAACATGGAGCTTTTTCTCCAAATCCAATATATTGTTACAATTCAAAGAGATAAAATATTTCCACTGTACTTTCAGTGGAAGAATTTCGGTGGGTTTGAGATAAATTTTTGCTAAGAAAAGTCATACAAAAATGTTTTCAAAAAAATATTGACACAGATCCTCTGGGAGCTGAGCTACTGGCAAAGTAAATAGTGAGAAGGGAGCAGAGCTTTCAAGGAGAAAGAGCACCAAAGGTCATTTTCCTGGTGCCAATCTTCCTGATATCATTCCAGCCAACCACCTGAACCAGGCTTCTCTTGATTATCACTAGAATTTTATAGCCTGGATCAAACTTATTTACTGAGCTCTTCTCTGTGTTTTCTACACCAGTGTTTTCTGGTTTGAACGTATTTCCATTGCATGAACATTTTATTTCCCATTTTTACCAGTATGCTGTGTGCAGTTTGGCTTAGAGAAACTTGTTTTTTCAATAAAACATCTATAGAATGTTATTGCAAGGCATTTAATGGAGCATTTTTACAGTGATGGAGTTTTGTCAGAAAAGCAGCAATTGATTACGTCTGTGTGTAAACCTGAAGGGTGTGAATACTTCTGCCCTGTCACAAAATAAAAAGAGCATTTGAACTTCTCTGTGAGGTAAGCTACTCACAACAATGGATATTTTAGCAGATACGTGGGCTGGAATTTCTCCATAAAAACCTCAGAAAACTTTCAGGGAATATTAGACATTTTTTCCCCTCCATTCATCTTCATGCAGCTCAAGTGCTTGCTGTGCAGTTGGTATAATTTTTTAGCAGTGTTCAAGACCAATTCCCATGGGACCACTTTCCCCTCAATAATTCAGTGGGTGTCCAAAACAAAAGAGGAAAAAAATATTCTGTAACCAGTGAAGGAAGCTGTGACAGGAGTACCTTTTTTCAGAGGTTACTGTGTGAGCACAGGGATTTCACTTTTTATTCCTGTGCCTTACAAAGATTTGTTCCTTTACATGTACCTGGGACAGGTGTGCATTGCACCTCCCCTAGCTACGGTAACAGGATATGAAGAAAAAAATGACAGGATAAAGTAATGCTCATGGAGGTAATTTGCTTACCTATGCCCTAATCTAAATGAGGTTGACTGGTTCTTTCATGAATTTACAGCTCGTCTGAAGCTGTAAATTCTGGGATTCTGGGATTATGAGATACTCAAGGAACAGAGTAAATCCAACCAAGAAAATCTCTAGAAGCCCCCATGTGGGTCAGAAGCTTAGGCCTCCTCCCCATTCATTAAATA
This sequence comes from Rhabdornis inornatus, assembly GCA_013397075.1. Taxonomy (NCBI): domain Eukaryota; kingdom Metazoa; phylum Chordata; class Aves; order Passeriformes; family Rhabdornithidae; genus Rhabdornis; species Rhabdornis inornatus. Next base: position 114,244 of record VWZS01007739.1, on the reverse strand, counting down.
CTTTTGTATTTAGTCTTCATATGGTAAAAATACCTGAAATAAGCAAATAAATTACACTGTAGTGTATGTTCAGAATATTTTACACACAGCAACACAGCATGTCTGGAAATTGTGTCTTTGTGGCTTTTCTGTGCAGATATTCAGTACCTTTTTTTTTCTATCATGTTATCAGTCATCCCATGGCTAAAACCAGGATTACCATGAAAAGAAGACACTAGCTAAATAGTATTTTGAGCAACGCAGGGAAGCAAAAAAAAGGGATAGAAATCTTTTCTGTGCAATTCTTTCCAGGATTGTTCACTTGCAGTCCCAGGGCACTGTTGCCATGTTTGCTGCATTTTTTCGGACAAAAGGGGTGTTTGCACTGTGAGCTCTACAGCTCGGGGAGGGTGGAGAGCTTTGGTTTCTGGGCTGTTTGTGATCCCAGCTCACGACTCAGGGGAGACATTTTTGCTCCAATGACCTCTAAGCTGCCTTTAGTTTATTGATTGGCTAATAGAGAAAATTGATTTTTAACTAACTCACCAGTTTCTAGACCTGAACAGAGTTGTCACTTCCAGTAAGGGTACTTTACTCCATCATATAAGTTGTCTCAGTCATCAATTCATTCTGGATGCAGCAAAAGCAGGGATGTGCCAAGAGGTTTGGCAAGGAGCCCAGACACAGAAGACATAGTCCACAAGAGTCCACAGATAAAATGTGTTTAATATTATGTTACTCCTGTCATACATGCTCTGGCATTGGCAGAAAACAGCTGGCTGTGCCTAAGGGGCAGAAGGCTGAAAATAAGGAAATTCAGGGATTATCAGGGAAGGATACCAGGGAATGCCAGAGGAAGAATACTGGGGAGATGTTTCTGAAGTGAAGTGTCTCACTTGCAGGTCAGACATTCTTGCCCCAAGACCTTTAAAGCTGAAGTAAAGAGGTAGCTGGAGATGTAATAAACAGAAATATTGGTCTGAACTGGACCTATTCAAATTTTAATACCAACAACCTGAACAGAAAGATTTTACAGGTAGAACTGTTACATCATATTTCATAAATGTCCTCCTGCAAGCTCCAGGTTCAAGGGTTCCAAGTCTCAGTTCCCTGCTTGTTCTCATCTCACCTGCACCCTTGGGAAATGCCAGCCAAGCTGAAGAACAGAGTGACTGAGGTAGAAGACACTCTTTGGTTTCTATTTTTGCTTTGTNAATTGACTTCATCTGAAATAACCAGTTTGCCCAAAACAGTGTATTTTTATCTTCAGGCTGCTTAATCAAAACAAATCATTAAATTTTACAGGGACAAATGTAATCTTGAAATAGAAAATGAAGGAGCATCAGCTAGAAATGACAAAATTAAACATGAGAAAAGCAAAGTGAAATGCATTCCATTTTTAAGAAAAACACTAGAACTAAAGATTCCAAAATTTTCAGAAATGTCTTTTTTCTTTGTTAAATTGAAAATATTTCTCTGGGTCAAACCAAACTGGTGAGTAGCGCTGTGCCCTCATTTCAAACTCATTTGGAAAGAAATTTTCATTTTGTAAGTGAATTTAATATATGCAATTCTTCTTTGTCTGCTTCTAGGTTCAGTGTATAAACATTACTGTATTTTAATTAACATAATGACATTAATAGCTTCAATGATTTGATTGAAGTGACTTGATTGTTTAGGATAGTAGCAAACTTTGCTGGGAAGGATGTTGCTACTCTGATAAGTTCAAGGAGCAGCAGCTGTGCAAACCAGAGATTGGCATCATAAATAATTTGCAGGACCCCATCTCATATATGGGTGTCAAAATGTTGATATCTATAGGTGATCTGGAACATATAATACTATCACTAGGTGCTACTATGGAAATTATAGGTTGAATTCTGCAAAAACTTCATTGAAATGACCAGCAAAATATGCGTGGATGTAGCAGGAACTAAAACAACTGCTGATTTGGGATATCCATATTGTGTAAGTTTAACTTACCTGGTGTGGCACCCCACAAAATCCATAATCAGGAAGAACCCTAGGCTCTCCATCTTGGTTCAGATACTTTTGTTCCAAGCACAGACATTTCCTGACAAACAATTTTGGACAGATTTTTTTCCTCAGTACATCTGAGCTACATCTCCTCTTGTGGCAAGCAGGACTGTGAGCTGGTAAAAGCCAAGCTGATGCAGTGCAACCTGGTGCCACAGATGAAAAGCAGCAGAAGAAAACATCTGAATTTAATGAAAATCCTTCAGCAGGAAAACTGGGTGTCATGCAAAGATGCTGCTGGGAAGGATGGAATGTTGGAGCCCCGGCTCACACTGGCAAAGTCAGAGGGTTACAGAGATCGTGGTCTAGAGAAAGGATCATGACACCTTTTCATTTATGCATTGGCACATGCTGAAATTTTCATTCTTGTGTGGTTTTTCCTTCTCTCTCTTGGTCTGTCAGCTCCACAGAACTCAAATTTAAACATCTTGCTGAGCCCGCAGCTAGACTGCTGTTCTTCAAGAGATGGAAAGTAAAAAAGTAACAAAGCTCTGAAGTACTCTGCTGGCTTTGGACCGCATCTTAGCCTATAATTTGTGAACACAAGGGCTTGCAAATGAGGAAAAATCATATAGCAAATGTCTACAGGTAGGATGTGGTTCTATATTTACTGATAGCTGTTCTCAAATATACATGCTGGCCTCCATCATGTAGAGTGTGGCTCAGTGTAGCTGGCAGCATGGCAAATTTTAAAGGATACTTTTCATTGAAAGCTGCAGATTTTGATTATATATCACAAATTTTGCTGTTGTTATATACTCTGCAGTATTCTCTGGGGGCTGAGTGGGACTGCAAATGTGTTACAAGAACATTAAAAAATAATGTCTTATGATTGTGTCACACAAAGGAAAACACCAACTCATTTGTTGATAATTTTGAGAATATGTTACCTCTGAAACTGGACATAAATGCACCTGCAATCTGCACACATTGAGTGCTCCCTTACTCTGCAGGAACCTCACTCATTTCTCTGGGACTACTTGAGAATGATAACACTGATCCCTGGGTGAGGAAAAGAGCCTAATTTTACTCTGAAATACAAACACTGACCTCATCACTCCTAGATCATGCTGTAGACAGATGTGAGTTTACTAAAGGGAAGCAAACATCCAGCCCAAGACATTCCTTTTAATCTCTCATCTGTATTTCTTTCTTGCTTTTCTCTGATGTTTAAGGGTGTTTTATGCTCTTTGTGTGAAGTGTTGCCCCTTGTCAGAAGCAATCAGACATGTAATAGACTGTGGGCAACTTAGCTTGGCTCATTTCTCAAGCCTCCAAAGGCATCAAAAACCTGCTTTTTAAAAGATGTGGTGTTTACTTGCTGGTTTAGTTTGCTCTCAATAATTCATTACCTACTAATGTCTTTTTATTATATTTTTTTTTATCTTGCTTATTCTCAGTGGAGAGAGTTGGATGTTATCTGAAGGCAACGGTTACTGTGAGGATGTGGAATAAAGACCCCATAATGGTTTAGCCATTAAGGCCTGGAGTTTTACATTTAGAGGTTTGCAACATTATTCTTTTCAGTGAAGAATATATCTATTAAATCCATTTAAGTAGACAAATGAGGAAATAACCAATTTTTTTCTTAGACAACTATTCTTGATTTGTGATGTTCATTAGAGTTCTGTGTTGAGTTTGAATCTGCAACTTCATTTAAAGGTGCTAAATGCTATGAACTGTCTGAAGCATTACCTGTGTGCTTTCTGTCAGAGGATCACCACTACTTATTTTACCAGGTTAAGGAAAGACTGTTTAAGATTGCATTTTACAAAGGACCATGGAACAATTTTAGGCAGGATCACTTATTAACTGGATGGTCTGCTCTTCTGAGCTCTTGTTAATACTGACTTGAAGTTTATATAGTTCTAGGCTCTGGATCAGTATGCAACAGTCATCGATTTATAAATATTCATTTAACCATGTTTATATTACACCAACCCAACCTGCATTCCTGGTGAGAGCCCTGCCTTTATACCCTGGCCATAGTTTATAAGAGAAACATTGTTAAATAATTTATGCTATTCTGATCTCACCAATTTGATAGATTACATATTGCAGTTTTGACTGTGCAGCATAGGTGACCTACCAGCAGATGCTGTCTTCATATTCATATTGCATATATGTGCATGTGTATATACACATATATTTTTATTCTATGTTCTATTTATACATGCCATGTTTCTCATATTTTGCTTGTTCCTTTTTGTTAATTATATGACTGTTTCATTATAGTGAACTTGTATTTTGGTATCTTTTACAAGACCACATTTTCTTGGGCAGTTGTTTCTCTAAAGGTTAGAACTCCTAAATCTTATTTTCTATGTTCAGTGTTCTGAATTCAGATTTCCAGAGAAAGACATCTCTGCTGGAGAAACACTTTAGCCATGATTTTCAGTTTTCACCTTTCTATTATTTGTCTGTTCTCATTGACACTCAGATATTGGCTGGAATATTCCATGGCTGGAATATCTGGCATAAACAGAACAGCAGCCCCCCTGAAGTCTTTACCTTTGTTGTCTCTTTCTACCTCCAGCATTTTGATCGAGCCAGTTTATGCATCCTGAAGGCAGAAATCCCTTATGGAAACCTTTCACTTCAGCTCATTCATAACAGGTATTGATAAAACCTCTTGTTGCCTCTCCCAGGATTCAAAGAGCCCCTGCCATTACCAGGCAGCATCTGCACGAGCTCCCCTCTCAGCACATCTGGAGAGTGCTGGGGTTGTGCATAATGCAGGAGAGGAGCTGAGCCTGGGCTGGCTCTGTGCAGAGACCTCACAGGGCAGCCCTGGGAATCCATTAGGCAGCTGCCTGCCTTATCACTTTAGAAACATTTTAGGAGGGTTTAGCATCCTGAAATTAAACCTCTCCTGCTGCTTGCTGCATTCTTGAGCTCCAAGAAACTCAACCTCGGTGGAAAATCCAAATAAATGCAAGTTGCAGGAATCTCCTTTTCCTGTATTTGTGTAGCTCTGGAGAGCTTCATAGGCTCAGTTTTACTTGTGCTGCACCAGCACTTCATCCCCTTTGTGTTTCTGTTGTTCCAGTCTGGCATCCAAGTACTTTTTCCAGCAGATTAATTACACAGGAAATATCAAAGAGATTTCTCTAAATTCAAAGTGCGTGTTTTAACCTAAAGTGAATACATAACATTCCTGCTGTGCTTCTTTCTGTACACAAATGTGCTTCCTACTCAGAAGCATTTTAATAGGTATAGTTGTATTTATCATGTCAGTGCAAAGTTTTGACTTGGAAAAGTATATTTAGACCTTCAAGTCCAAGTTTTTTGTTGAGCTAAACACAAGATGTAATAACATCAAAGCAACTTGCACAAGAAGCACTTCAGTGGATTCCTCTATGGAGAATAAAGGGTGCCAGGAAGTGATTTCAGTCAGATTTAGTGAAAGGTCATAATTGTTCTTTTCTGACAAACAGAGATTTAAACTCAATACAGAAAATTATATCCACTGCTCACACTAAAAACCCCTTGTGTCTGAAGTTGTCTTAAAATCTGAATAAAAACACAGTCCACCAAAGACTGGAGCTGCAAACTGAAATAAACATCTGCTAGAACTGAAGTGCTGTTCCCATCACCTTGTCTGCAAAACCTTGTTCTCTCCTTCACTTCTAAGCAATGTGGGGACCTCAAAAACAAGTCTCCCACGATTGCCCCCAGAGAGAATCTGTCTGTTTGAAGGCTGGCACATTTTGGCTATCTGTAAACTCTGGCAGTGAACTCACAGACCCCACTCAAACCTCTTTCTCTTCCCATCCTTCTGCAAACCATGGCCCCAGTTCAGGGTATTGACTTTGGTTTGATTCAACACAGACTTAAAGGGAAGCCAGAACAGGTCAGACAACACCATCAAGATTGCAAAATCGTCATCATTAAGCAAATCCCAGTTTGGCAAAATCTGCTTATCCCCTTACTGGTCCTTGTTTCCCCTGGAGTGTGTCTGGAGCTCACAAGATCACAGTCCTCATGCCAAATGCTTTCTGCCTCATGTAGCACCTCCTGCAATGCTTTTTTCTTGTACCACAGGAATGCATCTCCTCATTAATAAAACAGCTGCACTGTGGATGAAGGGAAAGATTGCTCTGATACCAAGTCTACAGTGCTGAAGTTCAAGTGATATAATTAGAGGTTTTCCTGATTTACCATGCTGCACACAAGGGCAAAACCTGAAAGAGCTAGGGGTTTGTTTCTGACATGGGAAAGCCACAGTCTTAAAATAATAGAAATGAGTCTTGCCAAACAACCTCTAGATGGCTCTTGAGGCTTGCTTTGTCAATTAGCAAGCACCTGAAACAAGTCTGCATCAGTCTAGGAAAAGATTTTCCTATTAATCTATTACTTCTTCATGCAAAAGATGAAACCCTGGAGTTTTTTGCACACAGTGAGAAAGCTTCCCTTGGTTTTATCAAAAGCAGCGAGACCCTCTCAGCTGAAGAAAGGAAAAATGGTTGTTGTCCAGAAAGTCCTGATTGTGGATTCCACCTGGGCATATTCTGCTGTAGTTGCTTCATATTTTTTCCCTCCGGTGTGCAAATTACCACTCTTGATTGAAGGTTCTCACGTATAAAAAGAACAGCCACCCATTTCCCTAAGCAGGAAGCATCCGATTTACCTGATTTCCAGAAATTCTGTTTAGAAGAGAATATCCCTTTTTCATATTTCAGAGGGCATCTGGTGTTTATTGATGATTCACACAACAGTGGGGAAGTAAGGTGAGGAGGGAAGGAGGAAAAACTTCATCATAGCTTGAGGCAAATCACATCATATCAATCAATGCTTCATCTGAAATAAATCCTGTGAGTTACTTGGCCCTCAAAGTATTACTGAGCAGATCATATTGATACTTGTGATATTTGTAATCCAAAGGGCCACAAAGCGAACTGGGGGGTAAAATCTGTTAAGAACTTGGATCTGTCAGACAAAAAAATATTAGTGCCAAAAAGTGCAATGCACAACTGAGAGCTCACATGCCTCCTATAGAGTTTGCTCCAACACAGGAATTAGATATTTCTATAAGCCAAATGTGATAAGAGTTAGATATTTAACTTCACTACTAACTGCTTTTAATTAATTTCCCTTCTGGATCAAAATTTCATCACTAAAATTCTAGGGCAGAGTAAATATTTCTTCCTCCCCATACCAAATAAATAATCAAAATATTGAAAAAAAACATAGATTTGCACAGATTTGTAACATTTAGTTGGAAAACCTAATTGTGCTTTCAAGATAAAATGAGTTAAAAGATGATGCCTGCAACGAAAATAAACGTGTACTTCTTCCCTAATGTAGTAAGAAATTATACACTGTCTACTAACACAATGAGGTTCTCCAGAACTAAAAAACAATGGGTTGCATTAACAGTAATCAAGTACCATGCAGCAAAGAATTCAATGCATTCTTTGTTGCAAAGGATAATATCTCAGTGGGTTTTAAATTAAGAAAACCTGTAAAATATTTATAAGGTTAAATACAATACAGAAGTGGCCAGCAGAGACATAGTTTTGGGGGAAAATTTAAGAAAGGTCTCTATATGTCAAATGTTCCACTTCAGTCAGAGGGACAAATCTTTGGCTGCAGCTCAGCTGCTGTCCACAGTGGTGGAATGTGCCTCTGGACAATAATGAGGGACACACTTCTCCCCTATTAATATACCTATACACTGTTTGGCACAAAATCCATGTATAGGACTCTTCTTTTTTGATGAGAGGGCTATTTTTGAACAAAGAAGGATGCAGCACTTGGCCACCTTTCTGTGCTTGGATTTAAGCTCTCATCCACCAAGCAGCCTGTGTTTGTTATTTAGGGCTGAATATGCTGAATGTAAGGAAACATCACAAAAGATACTGATAAGCTCTGATACTGTTAAAACTTATAATTTGCATGCATCTTTTGAGATAAACTTGTTCTGGATTGCCTCCATCTTGGAGATACTACATAAGCTGAGCTGGGAGCAGCTATCTATTCTTAAAACTGAAATTCATGTTGGCATCTATATTTTGGCTTTATCTAAAAAGCATTGTACCTTGCTAAAACATGAGTTTCATTCTTAAAACAGCATGCAGGATTAGCCAGCAGATGCTCACCAAGAGCAGAATCTTGTTTTTACAAACATTGAGAGAATTGTGTGCCTGGGACCAATTTATAGAAATTCACTCCAATGTCACATTTTTTATGGGTTATATAAATAGGCATGAAAAAAAATAAAATCATGTAACCACAGAGCAATAACATGACCTGCAGATTACAAGGTAATTAAATTTGAGGCTACCAAGTGTTCCAGGAATAATTTATCTGAGATGTGGGGGGCTGAGATGTTCTGATGTTTCTTGCTAATGCAAAATGAATAAGCACTGGGAGCTCCAACCTGCCAGGGCTAAGGAACTGAGGAGTTCCCTACCTGTATCTTTCACTCCTGAACACTTGGGATGACAATCCAATTTGGAAAGCAGCAATAACCATGTGGTAACTGTCTTTAAGAGGCACTTATATGTCACTTTATGGTCAGTGAAATGATGGTGCAACTGATTTGAGGCAAACTGCCTTCATTAGGTGGCTGTCACCTCCACAGAGACCCGAGTGCATTTTGCTGCTCATTGGTACATAGGTTCCTGCCTTGAGCCAGGTGTAAAGGAAATGTGAAGAGCTGTTTGATAAAGGATTTAGACAAGATTTAGGCTGTGCTGTTAATTTCTAGGGGAGTAATCCAATCTCTTCCTCTCGTTGCCCTAGGAAAAAAGATACTGGAAGTGAGTGTTTTAGAGCAGAAAGATGTGCTCCCACGAAAGGAGGAGCTGGATCAACATAGATATATCACTCAATTTGGTAAAAGATACCTCTTGTTTTCTCACTTCTGACTTGCCTCTGGTGAGGAGCTGAGAGATGAGTCCAGTTAAAGTAAAATGAAGATGAAGGTGATTACACTGATTTGCTGTGATGTGCTCCTAACTCAACTACCTTTCATTGATTAACTGACAATTTAAATAAACAGCAGTGCAAGCAGGTGCATTTAAATAGGAAGTGTTTTTCTAGACTTAAAGATGTGGCAACTTTTTGATTGTAAATTGCTGATACCATGTGTTTGCTCAGGCTACAGCAGTTGGTGCTGAAGTCACTGCTTTATGCCCACAAAACAAAGTGCTGTCTTTGACACCAGGACTCAAGAACAGCCAGTGGCCAGGTTTTTAACTCTTCCCCAAACTCAATGAGACTTAAATGAGTTTTAAGTGCTCTGCTGGCTGCAGGTGTTTCCTGTAACTGGGGCAATGGGTATTTTTAGCTTTTTCATTGTTTATGTCTTTGTCAATGTGTCCCTGAGAACAGATGAGAGCATTCAGAGCACTTCCCTCTGTGCAATCCTGAGGATACATTTGAGGCAGTGCTCATGAACTCCTCCCCAAAGATGAAGTGGGGCTTCTGCACATTGCAATTATTAATCTTCCACAGCTGGATGGTTTCTGCTCTAGCTTTGTACTATCACTCAGCTGTGCTGGTGGAGGCTGAGTGCTTTCCCCTAAATCTTGCAGCTGTAAATGTCAAGAATGTATAAACCCAGGCTGCAATCTGCAGTTACTTGACAACTCTTGCAATTAAAACTCAAAGTAATTTGGGGACAGGTCTGCACTAGCCAATGCTATTTGCTTAATTTAATTAGACAAGTGGCTAAGTGAAAGTGAATTTTGGCCACTGGACAAAAGGAAAAGGAATGTTATGGCAAGGGAAGAAACACTAATTTCCTGCCCAGGAATACCAGGTCTAATTTCCTCCTTAGGAAGATAATGGAAATATTCAGCAGGAGGCAAAGGTAAGACAGAAGGTCCCTTGGATGGGCTGAACTGGACACTCCCCATGCTGCAGGGCTGCTCTGTGGGCTGTGATTTCCATCTCTACTTTCTTTTTCTATCCCCATCCTCGGGCCCAGCTGGCAGGCACTGGCAGCATGCCAGAGGACTGGTCCTTCCCTCCCTGAGGTCAGCACAAAATGCTTCCTCCACACAAACAAGGGCAGGTCCATCCTCCTGAATGAGCTGTGCTCCCTGCAGCTGGCCCTGCCAGCAGCTCCAAGCCACACAAAGGCAATGCTGCCACACACATCTCCCTGCCCCCTCTGTTTTGTTTTTTTTTCTGTTTTGAAAAATGACAATGAATTCACACAAAGCCTCAATTACAAAAGATTATGGGCTTCAATTTAGTGTGTGCTGTAAAGTTGTATTAAACGATCAAATGCTAATGAGGAGAAAGGTTCTTCTAGAGAAATAAGGAATTAGCATAAATTAATAGAGTTCCATATGTGCAAGTTTTATGGGGTAACAAAGTATCTCATCATAAAAGCATAAATATTTAATTTCATTCTTGTTGGGGCCAGTACACAGCATTACAGTCAGCACAGAAATATGAATTTAAGTGTGGGAGGGAGCAAAGTGCTACCCAATTCAGGTTCACAGAGAGGTCACTGTCATGGCTCTGCTATTCTTTTTCTCTATTTTCCAGCCTCACAGTTTGAAGCCAGGTACAAATGCCAAAGCAACATATGCATGGCCTTGTCTGCAGTCTGGGGAGTCTTTGGTTGGCTTCCCTTGGTGTATTACCAAGTTCTCAGCTCTACCCAAGAGTATATCTGCTGGTTAACACTGGATCTGCCTGCTCCTACAGCTGAGAGAAAAGGCTTCAGAGGCATTTTCGTGGTGCTTTTACAGCACCTTCCCTAACCATGTGGAAAAGAGCTGCTGCAGGTATAAATTGAGTTGAATTTGTGATTTACATTCAGCCTTACAGTGTATTTCACATTAATGCCGTGAATGGGTTGCTATAATCAAGATTAATTTTACTGAGGTAAAAAGCAAGCCCAGTCCTATCTGTTACCTTCCTGAACAGCTGTGGCACTGATTAGCATAGGCTGCTCCAGCCATGCTCTGCACACACAGGGAAGGGTCTTTGTGCCACTGAAATCAACATATGGCACTCTTGGGCTGGATTTTTCTTGTACAACCCAATTTGTGGGACTTGGGAGAATAGCATGTTCCAGTCCTGCTGTATTTCTCATGTTCTAGTGTTGCATTGCTAGAAGCATCTCTCTTCAACAGTGCACGTGTGTTCATGGTGTGTGTTTACTCTGTTTACTTTCTCTCCTACAATTGTGTAAATATGTAGGTGTCTAAAAAGATAAGTTCATTTTTAGCCATAAATAAGTATAGCTGTAGCCAACATTTGGATATATGTATTTTGCTGTGTTCTATAATTAGGTGAAACTGTAATTCTAATCTGAAACTACACGTGAGCACCTGCATGCCTGATACTTGAGATTGATAATTGTGGTTTTGAGAGGAGTTTCATCTGATTATCCTATTACCTTTTGCAGTAGAAATATGCAGCAAATTGTTTAAATCCATGACCACAGACAGATATGTCACCTTCCAAGTCTTTTAGGTCTTTAGGTCTTGCTTAATAATTTTGTTAATAGGGTTTTTACCAATTTCCTGTATGCTGGGCTTCAGGAAATAAGGGTTTTTCCTAAGTGTTCCATTTTGAATTCACTTTTTCATTAATATGGTACTCCAGGGCAGGGATCCCATCAGGCTAAAGGCAAACTGGAGACTTGTCCAGCAGGGAGAAAAGGCAATTTCTTTTGGAGCACAGAGCTGTTGTATGACTGGTGGATATGGATCTAAAAATCCCACTCAAACCTCTCTGCTCTGGTGCACATTACATCAAGAAGAGCTGGTTTTCAGTGGCCTTGGAGATCAGTTCTGGTATTTCTGGTGGTAACACAGAGAACACCACTTCTGTCTGATGATACTGTGATTGATCTGAGTTGCTGTACTTGGCTTCAGAGGATGGGCTGGTTTTGACTTAGCAGAAGAGAAACCAGGTCTGATGTTAATGCCAATTAGACCATGGGTACCTGCTCAGAGTCTGTCAGTTTCCTACTTTGATTTTGGCTGTTTTGAAGCAGTCCTGGACCAGGAATGTCGGGGCTGTGTCAGTGACACCACAGTGACCTCTCCATGCCCTGAATACGCCAAGGTCTAGGAGAGCACGCCTCTCTTTGGGGATTTGAGATGAACTTGCTGCGAGCAGGCTGCTCATGTTTGCATCTTTGCCTTGCACCAGCTGAAACTAATTCAAATTAGTCCCTTTTGAGAATCATTATGTCAAGAGATCTGTCTTGATTGCAGAGCCTCGGAGGGCACAGGAAATGTCAGTCCTGCTCGGAGCACACTCCTGACACTTGGTGACTTTCTGCCAGGTTACGTGTTTGACAGCTGTTCTGGGGTGTGTGCTCCCAACCACTGGCCTGACAACCACCATGAAGCCAATTACAGTCACAGGCAATTAATGTTCCCCTCCTCAGGTTCTCATGGAAATGATAGCATAACACCGAGGATCAGCGTGAAATCTGTGACCTTTGGAAACAGAAGCCTGAGACGGGAGCTGGGCTGGAGTTTACATCAACTGTGTCCAATTAAGCTCTTAAGGCATGGCAAGGGAGATGGAAAATTACATGTTTCACAAAAGCAATGTTTCAAAAACAATTTTTTCCTCTCACTTCCAAACACAATAGCTTCTAGTTGACCTGAAAATACCAGCCCTTTCCCCACGCTCTCCCTGCATCAGTTACTCAAACCTCGTGTTTGTCTCCTCTAACAACAGCTGCAAATTGATACAGATTTTCTGTGTTGTTGTGCACAGGCCTGAATCCATCACGTTCCTTCTGTTCTGAGCCACGTGCAGGCAACACTACAGGGCCAGCTCCTCCCATGGTGCAAACCAAAGGCACTGAAATGGAGAGAGAGGTTTATCTGCAACATTTGAGCTCCTTCCCCAACTCGGATTTCAGCCCTACAAGGGAAGAGAAGATCCTTCCCAGGGTGATATAGCCAATTAACACATGTACAGCTATCCCAGGGTGGTGTTTTTTGGGGTTCTACAATCTGGAGAGGGACTGAAAACAATGAGAACTTTCAGTTTAATTGCTGGGTGGCACAACTTCAACTTTTGTTTTCCTCTCCTTCCCAGCTGCACCAAAATCAGGGATGTTATTCTAGTTCAAGCTGAAGTAAAGGCATCTCTTTCTGTCCTGGTCACAGTGGGTCATGGTTTTTCTATTTGCCTCTGTATATGTGTGTGAATGTCCCATTTCTGGCGTGGGCAGGAGCAGAATCAATGTGCAGAGGTCCAGTTTACCATGCAGAAAGCCAACAAAGACAGGTTTGAGCAAATAGCTTGGAAATCAGGGAGTTCATAGCAAAGAAATTGTGACAGCAACACCTAGAGTTCAGATATTTAATCTGCTTTTCTCCAGATGCAGAGAATTTGTTTACTTACTTTGGGAAGTGCAGGAAGTTTCCATGAAGCAAACTGGAATTTTAGGCCAAAATATTTTCAGGATAATTGGTCTAAAATGATGTTGTCTGGATAAAGCAGCCTGGAGACTTGCCTGTGTAGTTTTAAGGTTTTTCCCATCAGGTCTCGCCATAAAATATGCAAACTGAGAAAACAGAAATTTCAAAATATTTTCTACATTTCACAGCTTTAAGTTCAGCTCTGCTATTCTTAAGAATGATGGTTTTAATTTGGTGGGTTGGGTTTTTCTATTGCTTAGCATTTGTCATAGGATATATTGGTCTGATCAAGCCTGTTCCTACATTAACCTCTGCATTGTCAGGACATAAAATGCCAGGATAAGATTGGCAAAGTAGATATTTCTGAACAGTTATCAGTTTCTTTTTGAACATGACTGTGTATTTTTGGGGGGAATCTCTAAGGTTCCATGGTTTAACCTTCCCAAAAAATTTTCCCGTGGTGTGTAAGGCATTGCCTGCCCAGTGCAGGAGGTTTGTAGTTCTTTAGGCTTCAGCATGAGCCTGTTTAAGCCAAATGCACAATTGGTTGGCTGCTTCTAGCAGCCTTATGCTGAAATATTTCTCCTCTTTAATAATAGAAGTGGTTCCATGAGAAGGAGCCTGAACTACCAGAAAGGGCTGTTCAAGTGCCATGTGTGGGCACTAACTGCAGAGTGATACATGGCCCAAAAGAGACTGCCAAGAGATCCCCTCTGCACATTTCCACAAATTCAGGGTACAGTGAAGCATTTTCCCTTAAACCCAAGCACATCCTAATTTGGCAGGTCAGTTTTGTGTTGGTGTTAACTGAGAAGGAAGGGGACTGAGTGAGGAAGAGAAGCTTATTTTTGTGTGCCTATAATGCTGTGATCAATGAGGTTGCAGATATTTGGAGCATGGATATTCCCACTGGTACAACACTGGTGGCTGCTTGGTGCCCTTGGGCCACAGATGTTTGGTCCTGGTGTTGATGTCCAATATGTCCAGCTATTGAGGCAGATGGTGAGCAGCAAAATATTCCTGAACTTTTGGAAATATACCACCCTGGAGCCCAGCAAGGGAGACAGCTGAAATTGGAAAATAATGTAATAGAATATTTTATTTTTCACTAAAGACTTTAAGGCTGGGAAGACTGCCATTTCTGAAAGGGCACTTTGGCTGAATTCCCCATGTTGTGCACTGCTTGGCAATGACCCTCCCTTTGCACCCCTTTCCTCTTTTAGACTGACACAGAGGTTTGCACTTCATTTTATGCATATACACACACACAAGCCAGCAGCCACTGATACTGAATTTGTAGCCTTATTAAATGAAAAAGTTTAATGAAGAGTTTAGCTCAGTCCTTCTGTAGCTTTTGTAACTTTCTACGAGAGTGAAATGTCTGCTTTCTCTGAAGGTGTGTCCATTCAGCCAGGGATCCATCAGCATCTCCAACAGCAGAGGAGAAAAAAGACAAGGGAAGAACTGTAAGAACCTTGATTCATCAGAAGACTTTATTCAAAGATTTTATTAAGTTCATGAAACTACATGGAAATCAACAGGATTAGTTTCCATTTACTGACAGGAAAACTGTGAGTTGCCAGTATACTAAATTTGTGCCTCACTATTTTCTTCAGAGCAAATATAATGGCATTATAATACACTTATTTGTTTTGTAATTAATAGCTTTCTGGAGGGATTTAGCTTTTTCTTTGTGCTGGGAGTGGTGAGGCTGCACTTCCTTCTGCCCCCTGCAATGATGTAATTATAGTGCTACTGGAAGGAGCTGAATTGCTTGCAGGCTTTTCCCATTACAAAAAAAAAAAAAAAGAAAATCCTTTTCTATTTCAGTGTTCTTTTTCACTTTGAGGCAAATTCTTTCCTGAAAGATAAGGCCAGGTCATTGTCTTCTGAAGAGAATAATGGAGAGAGAATCATTGTTCCTATAATTTCTACTCGTTTTGTGTTCCTGAGATTCAGTAGGCAAGTGGGATGGAAAGTGAGCTCCCAGCAAAACAATTCTGATAAACAGCCTCAGTGGGCTTTGAAACACTTGGCAGGTGAATTTGCTGAGGTCTGTCCAGGGTTGCTGCTAATGGGAGCTTGAGCATAAGTAGCACCAAAGAACTAATACAAAGTTTATGTGCAAAATATATTTACCAGTTCTGCTTCCAAGAAAAGTCAAGTAAAAAGCATTCTAGATAATTTCTATGATTTGGGTTTTCTGAGTTGAGTTTGGGCATAGATTTAATACCAAATTTTGGGTGAATTCTCTAGGATAGTTTAATTCATTCCAACATAGCAAAATTCTGCAGTACGGTAAATGGTAACTAAATGCTGTTTGGAATGACAACAACAGAAAAAGAGAATGAATAAATGAGGAAAATATGTAATTTTATGGGAGTAGTATTGGGCACACTCAAAAAAACCACCTCCTAGTTTCTAGAAGACTATGAAATACTCTGCTCAGAACAGATGTTTAAATATTTTACTTCTGGAGTTTTGATTTGTTAGTCTTTCCTGCAGGACAGACTTCTCTTGAGACTGAGAATCATTGCTTGAGGGGTCACACAACTGTTTTTGAAATGTGTCTTAGACCTTTTTCACCTGGAACTGCAGTGATGTTTTTAAATTTTACAGACTTTAAAAAAATTCTATTAGAGAAAATATAAGCATGCACATCCATAAGATGTTAGCATAGTTATGAACTACATTTAAGCAGACCAATGCCTTCAAAGTGTATCCTGAACATTAAAATTTCATTTGGGGCACACTGACATACATATAACTGGACTTTCCTATTTGTATCTGGAAACGTGTTGCTGACATGAAAGGTGTTGTTTAAATAAAAGAACATACAAAATTCCTGATTTTATATGTTCAAAGTACCAGCAGACCAAATAGTTTCTAACTGCAATGACTTATCAGCTCTTCTTGCTATTTATTGTAATGCACATAAGTGCTTTGGATTAAAGGATGTGCTCAGTCCAGTACAGAGGGATTTACATGTGTATGGAAACTTCCAATAAAAGTTAATATGCATTTGTAGAAATCCCTTTGCATAGGGATGAGACTATATTTTGAGCCTTCACCATCTGCTCTGTCCTCTAATGATGAACCCAGCATTATAATATTCAAAATCCACTTCTTCAAACACAGCTCTACCTGCGTTTCTCCTCTGTAGAGAAACTTGCCTCTGTCTTGTTTACTGAGAGCAAGGTACCCTGAACAACACTGTTTTTCAAGGAAAAATGCTATTTTTCCTTGCTACTCTGATCCCAGGAAGCCCATGAACTGTTGATGCAGTTGCAATATCAAAATTTAAGCTTAGTGTCCCACAAAAACGGAGCATGAATATTCACTGAGCTGTGTGTTTAAGAGCTGTCTTATGGGTAGGGCTCTGTTAAAGTATGTGTATTTTGCTCTGACACTGTCAGCCTCATTTCCTTACAGAATTATAGAACCTGCTCTGTTTTGCTGTGATTCTGATGATAACATAAGTTTAATGGCCAACATGAAAGGGTAAGAAAGGGGAGATTTGTTTAGCTCCTGAAACCTTGTAGCCCAATATTACCGCCTGATGCAAGGAGCTAAGCGGCGTCATTAAAGCTGCTGTGACTCTAACACACAGTGACAGAAATGCTTAAATATGTATGCACACGTCAGAGAGAGATCATTTCATTTTTACCTCTCACTCGGGTTTTTATCAAGGGTGGCAAAATTGTCAGGAAGGAACAATAGTGAAAAATAGAGCTGAAGCAGGGCAGCTGTTGGTGGAGCTCTCCCAGAGGTGCAGCGTTCCCTGTGTGTGCGTGCTGCAGCAGTGTGGGATTGCTCACAGGGGGAAGTGCATTTTTAATGTGCTCAGAGCTGTCTGGAGGCTGTTATCTGTCATGCTGACACAGACAGAGTGATCTCCCAAAGCTGCACTGAGCACCTTTCCCAGCACATCGCTCCTGTCCTGCTGAGTGATGTGGCACTTACAAGAAGTCTGGTGCTGTTCCTCCCCCTTGCAGTGGGTTTAGGAAATCTGGAGATGAGAAATGAAGAGTAGGTGGCTTGGAGTTGATTTAAACTTCCTGTTTGCCCTTTCCACTGTGAGTCCCCACTGGCCCTGGCCAAAAGCAAATGTATCACTGCAAATCCCAGGAGCAGAAGTTCAGGCTGGAGCAGTGGGGATGGAAGGGATAGATGGAATATTGCATGGAAGGAAGGTGCTTTTTCTCCTTTGTAATCTTCTTTTCTTTGCCTCATCTGTTAATCTTCAGAATCCAGAGGAAGCAAAAGTCTCCCAGCTCTGTCCCCTGTAGGGGCACAGTGACGGATTCCCAGTGACTTCCCACAGGACTGTGGGCAAGCAAAAGCAGCCAGTGACCAGTAAAACTGCTCAGGTAAGAGCTCTCCACCCAAGTACACTCAATCTCCTCTTGATTTCTGTCCCCCTGTCTGCTGGATGCAGAGACCACCCCACCAACTGCCTGGCTTGGAAATGAAATATTCAAGCTAAGAATTTTCTGAGAGCGCTAAGGGATTTAGATGCACACTTTGCATTAATTTTAATGGACAATACACCTAAATTACCTGCTGTGTTTGGGAGAGTCTCAGCTTGAGGTTTTATTTATTATTTATTGAATATTTCCTGAGTAAACAGAACTTAGTAGCACAAAGATGATCTGGCAGGAAGAACAGTCTTAAAATGGAAGCTATTATTCATGCAATTATACTGCATCACTCATTCTTTTTTATTATTGTTTGTATTACTGTAGCACCTTGAGCCCCACAACAGAGATGAAAGTCTCTCCATCTCAGCTTCTGTTTGAACACACATTAGGAGCCAAACCCCATCCTAAGAGCTTCCAATTTAAATGGATAAGGAAAAACAAATTGTGAGAAAGGCAAGTGTGGAATGAAAAAGTTTGCTTGTCCAAGGTTGTCCAACAGATTGTCAGTAACAGACCTAAACCCCAGGTATCTTAAACTCTTTGGACAGTTAGACCCCACTGCTTCTCTTCTTCTTCAAATAACACAGACATGCACTAAGTCCTGCTCTCTGATTCTTTCCTGCTGCATTTCACTAGCTCTAGTAAAACCATTCTCTTTTTTGCCTCTTCAGCATTCTCATTTCCAAACTATCAGTTTCATTTTGCCAGGCCTAACATTACAGGGAAGAAATATGTACAGGTTCACAACACAAAACTCCCATGTCGTTGGATTTCCTTAACTGGGCCCATGGAAACAGAGTACAGCCTGACAGTTTTATAAATCTTTAGCAACCTTTGCAAAGAACCAAAAAAAAGAATGAAAGCCCGAAATACAGCACAGCAGATATGAATATACATTCAGTTTGGACCTAGTTAGTGGTTTAAATGCTTCATTCTCACCCATAATGCTGGTGTGGGGAGACTGGGTGTCGTCTCTTCCTTCCTGATAGAACTTTTGTTATTCTTACAGAACCCCTGTACAAACAGCGTCATCCTCAATCAGGCAGCGAAGCTCTTGGGGGAGAGACCATTAACTGAGGCAGGAGGAATTGTTCCCTATATTCTCTTACAGGGCAGTGAGAAAAGAAAAATCATCCTTGCTGGGGCTCTTGCCTGCTGGCTCCTACCAAGAGAGCCTTAACCTGTTTCTGGCTGTGTGGATATATGCTGCATGTCAAGGTTTACTGCACCTCTGTGCAGGACGAGTGCCCTGCCTGGTTATTGACCTCCCTTTGCAAATGGAGCCCTGCAGAGGAGGGGGAGGCTTGGCTTGTGTCCCCTCACCCCTCACTGTGCTGCTGGATGGGCTTCATCCCCTTCCCAGGTGACAAAGCAGCTTGTCACATCCCCCTGCCACAGAGGGGCTGTGGGCTGGGCACCTCTGCAGGCACAGCCTGGGTAAGGAATAGAGTGTGAAGGAACCTTTTTCTCATTTACTTGTATTTATTCCTTCTTCTGCATTCACCAGTGCAGATGTGACTGTATTTGCACAGGATGTGCCTCAGCAGGGTGGTGATTTGGCTGCCACAATGTCAATTGAATAATGTTAATGGATGATGTTGAATAATGTTAATGTTGACTTGGGTCAGGAGCCTTGTGTTCCTCCTGGGTAAAGCTGAGTTCTCTCTTCTGTCCAACACCCCTGTGTAAATAAAGGTTACACATGTGCTTTTGCCCGCCCACTGGATAATATAACCCAGGAACCAGAGGTGGTCTAATCTCTCTCTTAGGTTTCTGGTATGACACCAGTCTTCTTTGGGAATTCTCTGAGAGCTCTGTCCAAGCCCTTCTCATGGCCACAAAGGACATCTGTACTTGGGGAGAGCTGTGCATCACCTACCAAGTGCAGCACAGTGCCCTTTCACCCATCCTTTTGCTGCAGGGCTGAATGATGACTTGAAAGGACACACTCAAAACCTTCCTTCCATCAGCCACCTGTGGCTACAGAGTTTTCAGGACTTTCCTTGTGCTTTCTGATGTTATCCATTAGGAATCATGAATAACTGCCGGTTGGAGAGGATGGATGTAATTCTTTTCACATCCACATGCCAGATACAAGTGCACATCAACACAGTTATTATTTTCTATCTCCTTGTCTGCACATTTTGGCTGGATAGTTGAGCATGTGATTCTTTGGCATCATTTGCATGTAAGTGTGCCTGGATAAGATTTGGTACCTGAAGTTGCTTTGATCTGTCCACACTTGCCCACACATCCTCCTGCTGGAATACAGATGTGGGATGGCTCTGCACCCCCTGCTTCATGTGCTGATAGTTTGTTACATCTCTCAAGGACTGAAAGGGGTGAGATGCAGTTCTCCTGCCTCCTGTCTTCGTTGTTTATTTCTAGGGAGACAACGATGCTTAATTTCAGTTTTAAGAAGGGGTGATTCATAGAAAGATCAGTGTGAAGCTGAAGGAACTAAATTAGCTAGAAGAGCTGGAAGAGAAGGAAAGAAGAAAAACACTGCTAGAGGAAAAGAGCTTCCAGAGGCAAACCAGGCTCTTCCACCCCTTGGCAAGGCAGAGCATAACCCTGGTAAGCCAAGCCCTGCAAGAGACACAAAAGCAGAGTGCTCTTACTATTCCTGAAGGCACTGGGAAATCTCAGTGCCACGCTGCAGAAACTTGATAATATATTTCCAAATATCAGTCACTGAGATCTCATTAAAGTCATCCTTTCCCAGATCTCCACCCCATTTTCTGTCAAATAGTTATTTCTTGAATTGAACAATTAATAAGTAATGGTTGGATCTGTACTGATCTCATAATACTCCATAAACTTTTGAAGACTATTTCAATTTATATTTCAACAGTGCCTTGGGAGAAGGTTTGGTCCTGCATAGAGACAGCCTTTTGATATGAGCAGAGTCTCATCACCAGGCAATTAAATCAGATGACTAGTGAGAGGCAGGAAAAGGACAGAGGCTGAAACAGGTAATAATGGATCAAATCGAACTAATTCAATATGGGCCCTTTGCAGAACTGCTGCTGGATTAAAAGGGGATCTGCAGACCCCAGAAATCTGTCAGAGCTGTAAGTGTTCAAAAAAAGCCTTCAATACCTGCCCCTGGTCCAGGTCAGAGGAGACACATAGGAACAGTTCAGAACAAAAGCTTTTTGAATGGGAGAAGTCAATGAGCTACTAAAATACTTCCAACAGTCATTCTGCCTTACCCTACAATGGCCCAGCAGTAACAGGGATAACCTGAAAGCCAAAGTGCAGTGCTGGGCTCCCTCTTTGGGGACTCTAATGATGCCCAAAAGCAGTTCCTAATCCCCAAGTTTACTTACACTGCTTTTCCCAGCTATGCAGAATAAACCCTCATTCCTCATGGGGATCTTTCCATTCCCTAAGACTGGTGGAACCCCACAACACCTGCCAGCAGCAGCTGTGCCCCTTCCAGGACAGGCCAGAGGACACTGAGGCAGGAATCCTGAGCCAGAGCATCCTGTGGGGACCTACTGCCTCACCAGGCCGGACTTCTGACACAGGGAGAGATGCAAAATAATGACACTGTCTTCCTTTTCAAACAACAGCTCACAATTCAGGGAATCTCAGCATGAGGAATGGAACACGCTTTCCTACAGTCTTCTTTTTTTTTTTTTTTTTCTGGCTGTCCCCAGGAAGCACCCATGTCACAGGGATAATCTCTCTCCCTTGGTAAGAGAATAATGTTTGGTGTCATTTCTTTCATATGCCCTGCAGGAAGCAAGAGCAGGATTTGACTCAGATAAAAGTCTCAAATGACCCTTGTGAAAGAAGGGAACCATGCTGGCTTTCAGAGAACAGCAGGATGGATAAAGTGCATGTCGATACACCAGGTCCCTGGATTTCAATATTTCTCTGTGACTTACAAATCACTTTTCTGGTAGGCTCAGCACTCTGGTAGAGGGAAGAAATCACAGTGAGGTCACTGAAGCCACCAATTACAAAACCTCTCTGAACTCCTGGATGGAAAAACCTGCTCCTTTTAAAATGTGCATGCTCAGAATGCCCTGGGTGGAAGTCCTGTTTCACTTCACTGCTCTGCAGTACTCAGGAGGCAAAATATTGCTTTGTGTGAAATGTCTCTTTTGGAGGCTTTGTGTACCAGGAGGTGACCATCCCCAAATACTCTGTGTTTGAAAGCTAACCCCCTTCTGGTTTGTGTGTGCATGTGTTTGCTGTTTCTTTTACATGGAATGGAGAGATGTCTGTGCTTAATCCAACTCTCACATCAAGCCTGAGAGCAGGAGGCATAAATCCTTTACCAGTGAGAAAGAAGCCAAAATCAATGGAGTTCTAGAGAGAATACCCTGGGATTGGAGTGAGAGTGGGACAAGGCTCACTGCTGGGACTGCTGACCCACAGCATAAATTATGAAAGCTGTGTTCTTCCTCTACCATGCACTAGATCCCACATTCTTTTTATTGTGTCCATTGTTCTTTTCATATCTTGTCTTGCCCTATATTTTTTTCATTTTTTCTAAAGCCTTGCTAAAAAAAAATTCTCAATTTTATAAGGGAAAGCAATATATGACAGTTCTATTCCAACCATTATCTCCCAAAATAAATTAGAAAAAAATGCCTCCCTTCTGTCACACAGCAACTTCCAAACTGTTACTAACAGCAGACAGAGTCCATAAATCATTCCTAAATTGCCTATCAGGCCACAGTTGGGCTTTTATCTACAAAATAAAGTAGGGCAAATATATAAGGTCTATAAAGTTTAAGGACATAGTATTTACCATTGGTAATTAAAAGCCAAGTGCTCTACAACCAGCACACTGTCACAGGACTCCAGGCTGATATGAATGGGCACAGCTCCATTGGGCACAACGAGGCAAATCACATTAATTTTAGCTGAAGATTTATTCCTCACACATCTTATTTTGCCACCAAAAGACCAGGTGATTCTTTCCTTCCTTGCATTCTATAATCCCAAATTGATTTCAGTGGGACTATTTGAGTTACAAGGTACTGCTCAGCACAAGAGGGGATGGTTGTACTCAGAGCCTTCGTGTGCAATAGATTTGTTTTTAAAGCCTATAAAAACAGACATTTTTCCTTACATATTCTCTTCAAGGACTATAATGCAAATAGTTATAACTCTTCACACCATTTGTTGCTCTTTTATTTCAGTGATAATGGCAACAAACAGAACTAGTCCTAATCATGAAGTGAGATGGTGCAATTGGCTTCCTCAGGCATTCATCCCACTAAAGGGTTAAGGGAGTGTGGTGATCCCTGTCCCTTGCTGGGACACATAGCGTGCTAATGTTGGATTTCTGGAGTCACACTGCTCTGTCAGCTCTCTCCCTGTCAAGCAGGTGCTGAGTGAAAAGTTATTCAAGAATGGTGTTATGTACCCTTCATGAATTATGCATCTTAAACAAACTTACATGATCTGAAGCACTCAAGTGGAAGCCTTTTAGCTGGAAGCAGGCCACTGGAGAGCTTAGCTACAGATCTCCAATAATGGTTTAAAGCAGCTCTCTGTAGCACACTGCTCTCCTTCCCTCTTGGACTCAGTGGCCCATGTTTCACTCCATTGGCTTCTGCAGCTGCAATGGGGCTTCTGAAATCCCTGTAGGAAAAGCCCATCTCAAAACATCTTCAGTGGTTAAAAAGGCTGTGTGGCTTTGTGGGGTTTTGTCTTCTTGTGGGCTTGGGGGAGAAGTGCTGCCTTGGCTGAGTTTTATTTTGAAAGACTCAGAAGGAGAGACAAATTCTGCCAAGGTCACGGTTTTCTTTCCCTTTCATGAAAAGATAATGACTGTTGTTTTAATATTTGCTTTCAGTGAAATGGAATCTTGCTGTGTCTTCATTGCAGCTCTGAGCTGGTTGGGGAAATGTACTGTGTCACCTAATCAACCTGTGACAATATTACCTGGCACTAATTAATTGTTTCCTCTTCAGAATGGATTACTTGGGTGCAAGAGATGGCATTTCATTTCTGATCCTCTGATGATGTTAATCTGCTGGGAAGATGAGTGGACTGCCTACTTACACTCCACAAATCACAGATTTTCAGCACCTGATGTTCCTCAAGCAGAGAGAATATTTAACTTTTATTTATTTAATTCAATTTGACTTTGTCACTCTGTGAAGCCAGGCTGGAAGAGGACTGCTTTGTCTATACACTAAGTTATGGTTTCATTGTGGATACACCACCAAACTTGCATTGGATGGGGCTTTATTCCACTCAGATTTCCTCAGCCTGATATAAAGTGCTGCACAGAGAGCAGCAGCACACAAAGCAGGACATTACAGTACAGCTTATTGCAGCCTGGCTCCAGCAGCTCCAGTCACTGGGACTCAGCTGTGCTGGTGGTGCTAATCCTACATCTGGCTTCTCTAAACGTGACTTAAATGAAACTTCAACAGCTTGAACAGAAGTGAATGACATGGAGAGAATTCAGGTTATGAGGCTCAAGATGCACCACTCTCCTCCACATTTCTAAAGCAAATCTGAGCTGGTCCAGCAAGGCTTTAATTGCCAACACGTCCTTAAGAGTGAACTTTATTGAGTGCGAATGTTTTTTAAAAACAGTCAGAAGAACAAAGGAGCTCAGTTTGACCCTGTGAGATCCCCCTTTAATCAGAGCTTTGATCAGCCTTTTCCCCACAGAGCAGGGAAACATTCTCCCTGGCACGCAGGCAGGCTCCTCTTGGAGTGGAGCACAGCACAGACACCCAGGGAGCAGCTGCTCTGGGGGCTCTCACTGCACCAGCTCTGCCCTTTGCTCACCCTCATTGCCGTTTCTGAGCAGTCACATCCTCAGACAGGGATTACAGCTATAAAATCTGTGAGAACCAAACCATTCAGATAATGAGCCTGAGAGCAGAATCCAGAGGGTTTTTTTAAAGTGGATTTGAAAAGTCTGATTTGCTCAACAGTGGTTGTAGTAAAAATACAAATAAGAATTTTGGAGAGCAATTACTGCAATTATTTAAGAGTGGCAGTAAGTTGGCAAGCCTTGACTTTTTTGAGAGGAATCTGCTGCCCATATTGTTAAAAAGTCTAATTACTTATAGAAGGGGGAGAAAAAGCAATGGCAGTGTTTGTCATTGTGAGTGTGACTTGGCCTTGATGTCCCTCACTGACTCCCCACAGCTCACAGTCGTTCTGCTTTGATATTTTGCCTTGGATGCTGTTCATATCTGCTTAGTTCTGGACACTTATTAAAAGGTTAAAGTCATTTCTGTACCTTGACCAAATTCTGTTTGTAGGCTCCATGAGCCAGGCTGTGGCCACAGCCCCTGGTGGGAAGTTTGCATCCAGGTGGGAACCTCAGCAACCATGGCTCTGCTGAGGCCACAATTTGACCTTTTAGCAGAATACATCATGCCCATTCTTATTTCATCCTGCTCGTGTTCCCAGAGCTAGTTAAGTCATTATGACAGACATTAGAAAGCCAACCTACAGCTAAATCATCACGGCAAATAAAGGGAAATTGTAATTATATAATGAAATTAAGTCCCAGTCCCCAGCTACCTGGCTAATCCCATGGAACAACGTGGGGCTGTTCCTCCCATCTCCCTTGGACATTACTGAGAGTAAGCCTGCAGTATTCTTCTGAATGTTTCATTGGGTTTTTTCCTTCAGATAAAATTCTAATTTAAAACCAGCTATTCTAGGTTTATGTGGTAAGGAAAAAAAAAAAAACGAAAAACAAACAAATCTGTAAGACCGAAAAATTATTCTTAATTGTCACAAAGGAGTTTAAATAAATTTTTAAGTATATATAGTATCTATGGTCTAACTTGGTAAAACCATTCTAAAACCCTCAGTAAAACCATTCTAAAGTATCTTTCAAAACCAACTCACTGAATTGCATTAAATCTCTGAAAAGACAGTCTTATACAGAATTAGACTGGATTTAATTGAGCTTACCTTAATTCACTTTGGAAACAAAAATCAAATTATTGCTCTTTTAGTCATGAATAATGATCCCTACAAAAAAGTAAATATGATTCAACAAATTCATTTTATGCTGGTGTCTACTTTTAATGGGGATATATTTCCCCAGTTTTGCTAAGTAGACAAGCTCTACACCAAAGTAAATTTGGAATAAATCAGAAGTTATTTCATGATTTCAAGATTCAAGAAGACAAACACAGCTGACCTGAGCTATGCACATTGATTCTTGCATGGAGCAGGAGTTTGCTCCAAATGGCCCTAAAAATTCCATCCCTCTCCGAAACGCTGATGTGCACTAGTGTAACTGAGCACATTGTGCTGTTTTTTCTTACTGTCAACTTATTTTTAGAGCAGAATTTTTATAATGGGGCTCGTAATATTTAAATACAAGTACAGATAATTTTTTTGAGTTTCCAGAGCTATTTTTTTAATAGAGAGATATGATGATAATATCTTGTCTAGGTTTTAAAAGGCCTGAACTTTGTTTTAAATTTAAGCAAATTTAATCTGTCTGAATAAATCTGCTTCATTAAGTATAATGTTAAAGCCTTGGCTTTATTTGGCATGTACAAATAAAAAACTGAAAAAAAAATTTGATAAGACCTTTAAAGTCCTCTTGGGATAACACAGTCCATTTAAATCAATAGGAAAAGAGTCAGAAAATCTGGATTTTAGAGGTTTTGGATTTACAAGAGCCCTTAGGGAAGAATTTTTGGTAGCACTGTGTTGCTGAATTACAGAAGTGCTTTACTGGAAATAACAGCTGAGATTTATAAAGTCTCACAAATGCAGGCTGCTGGGTTTGATTTACCCAGACAGGCTGGATTTTACATGGATTTTTCCCAGACATTTCCTAGGAAATTGCTGAGCCCTGCCCTGTTTCACAGGGTCTCCTGGAAGGCGATGGTTTTGAGCTGCTGCTTCTCAGCTGGGCTGCCTTCACATCCTCTGTCTAAACCTTTAAACAGAGTTACACCTGCTTACCCTTATCAGGCAATGTAAAAACTGATTGAGGTAGAAACCTGGTTCCCATTCACCCCAACACAGAGATGTCCTTGGGTGCCAGCCCAGGCCAACTTTCCCCTGGACACGACCCTACAATGCCTCCAAACTCGCCAGTGCCACAGCACCTGCCAGTTAAATGTGAAAGGTGAACAAATTCATTAGCATTTCACTGAAACACTTCATATGGTGTAGAGAAAAATAATTAGGCTGACTTTCAGGTCTTTTATTGCTGTCTGCAAAATGCCTGGAGTTCAAGTGTCAGATATTGGTTGCAAACAAAAAGAAATAATGAAAAATAGCCAGTTTGGGACCATGTGAGTTCTTCCTGGGTGTGCACACTGCTTGAAGAAGCCAGAGCAAACTTTCTGTTCAAACCTGTAGTCCAATCCTTTAACCAGGACCATTCCTATTTTGTGACATTTGGGAAAGGAGCCACTTTAAACAATACATGGACCAACCAAGAAACCAAAGAGGATGTAATTTCCTTTACTTTGTTGAAAATTATCCTTCTGTGCATCCTAGAGGATCTGGCTTGTAGGGAACTGGTCTTTTCAATCTCCCCCTAGAAAAATCATTAAATGGTGGCTGACCTGAATGAAATAGGATCCTTGATTTTTACCAGCTGAGAATTCTTTAGATGAAGGAGAAATCTGTACTTACAATAGTCTTCCCACCAGACCTCATTTATTCCTCTCAGGGTGCACCACACCCATTTTTAGATGCATTGAGCTGATTGTCTATTTTTTTAATTGCATCAGTAATATTTTATATGTTCTGAAGCAGTATTAAAATTTAAATTATTTCAACAAGTTAGTAATTCATTTTCTACCTAGCAGACAGAGTCTCTCATGCATAAGAGTAGACAAGAAGAGTGAGAGATTCTGTATTGGATGTACTTTAAGACTAAAGCACCTTCTGCAGTCCTGGAGGGTGAAGAACAGACACTTTGATGTAGTCATTGTGGTTTATTGATCCTATTAACATTATCTTGTGGTAAAATCAATGCTGGAGTTTGTCTTGCAGGAGACATGTAAATGAGAAGATGAAAAAGCATGCCAAGGCAAATGGTTTCTTGATGGAAAAAGAGATATGAAAATAAATAATGGGAAGAAAGGGTGTGTTAAGCAAAGATAGTATTTGAGGACAGGGGAGTGAGCACAGGACCTTGCCAGGAGCTGTCCTCAGGGATGTGCTGTGCCTCCCTGTCCTGTGTGTGGTGAATCCCTCAGCCACACAGAGCACTGAGAAAACCCAAAGATCTTGGACAGGAGAGACAAAAACATGAAAGAAAAATCTTGAGAATACCTTGCACGCTTTCTGAAGGGTTTTAAAGGGTTTTTAGAATCAGATTTTCAAGTAAGTGAAATCACAGCATTAACTTGCAATAAAATAGGGGTTTTTTCCCATCACAATTACTGAATCTTTTCTTTCTTAATATGACCAACTCTTTGCAATCACCATCAATTCATGCAGTCATTTGGCTGAAGGATGCTGCACTTTTAAAGGGAGCTTTAGAACTTTGAAGGAACACAGGACGTACCCAGGAAATGAGATTTGGAGGTAGCTCTAACAGATTCTTTACGTTTGTGTGTGGCTGCAGTGGGGCAGCATCACTCACAGACAGCAGTGAAGGCTCAGGGATGCACCCAAGCTGACAGGGCCAAAATAAATCTGTGTTCTGTGATAGCTGAGAGTGAACATAATGAAACATCAATGTCCTCTACATTCATCTGGAGTGAATGGTGGTTTCTTTCTTTCAGAAGTTCGGGAGTTTTGTTCTTCACACATCAAGAAGCCCACCTCTATAACAATGTGTTCTTAATGGCCAATTAGTGAGTTTCCAAGCCACAATCCATATTACAGAATGACAAATTAGAAGTTTGGTGTGAGATCATTTTCCTCCTGCAGTACATTTAAATTAGTGTGGCTTCATTTGCTGGGCAGCTTGGTCAGATGAGCTGTCTTTGCATGAGTGAATGTATAACTATGTTGCTTTTTTTAAAGTTCATTCGATCTGTAAAATACGAACTTATCCAATACTCTGCTCTACCAGTTCAGCCAGGTTATTAATGAAAGGTAAAATAATATTTCTGGTAGAAATTTCAGTGATGACACACAAGCTGTCCATTAAATCCTCATCCCCCCAAGCCCCTCTCACCAATATTTACCAAACCATCGTCTAAAAAAGAAGAAAACAGCTGTACTGTGTGAAAAGTGTCCTGTTCTGACAGCAACCAGGTGCAAATGGTTAAGAACACAAGGATGGACAGGTCTAGGTGTTCTCTGATGTCTTTGGGCCTTATCTTTGATAGGGCTTCACCAAACTGGCATCTGGACCTTTAGGAGAAAATCTGCCTATCATGAGTTCCCTCTTTCCCTTTTGAATCAATTTATGTTCTCGATCTTTAAAATCTATTTTTGTCAGAAACTTTTGTGGGCATGTTTCTTGGGGTTATATTTCTTTTGGTTACTTTCATACCTGCTCCCTGGTACATTCATCAGCTTCTCTAGAGCTCCTGCTTTTATGAGAAATAGGGAATAATCTTTCCTGCCTGTCCTTGATTCACCATTCATTGTAGATTTATATTGTGTCCTCACTCAGTTTCTTTATTTCTAATTTTAGTACATAAAGGGACATTGAAGTACAAGGGAACCCTTGTGCAGAGCTTCTGCCTACGGCTCCTGGAGGTGCTGATGGTCTCCAGGGTGTATATTTAGGACCTGGAGCTGCAGCCTGTTCATCCTGGAGCAAACCTTGCTCTCCCTGTCCCCTGAACCTGAACCCAGGCAGGATGAGGCCATAAGCACATCTGTGTTGCAGCATCTTTCCAATAAAAGACCCACAAAACCCCATCGTTTAAAAAACCCCACGATGACTAAACAAATAGATCAAGACTCATTAGTAAGCACAGACTCCATTGCCAGTTTAGCATGAGGAGCAATTTAATTGGGACTTAGACTGCATTGTGTAGCTTCGTTAATGTAATTGAGTAATGCATATTGATTTTTCATGGGGCCCAAATCTTCTTTTCTTCATCTTGTCTAAGAAAGCCTGTTAAGGAATTATTAATCACATTATAATTGCTTTAAGATCTATGCTCTAATTAAAACCATAAATTCTTTATTACATCTTTATTTTAATTAGACATCCAGAAAGACAATAATTTTTACAAGAAAACTCATGCAATCAAATTACCCCACTTAGCAATGCTTCAAAGGGCCTGTGCTTAGGACACACAGACTCCAATAGGACTTTGTAAATGAAGACATGCATGATTCTAGTCATAATCAGAGTTAGATGTCCCCTGAATATAATTAAGTAACTTTACAAAAAGATCTTCTCTATGTAACAAAACTGGGTTCATCCACAGGAGTCAGACTTTACTTTTTCTTCTTGTTTTTCCTTTTGTCTTTCAGAAATGTAGGCTCTGAGAAGCATGTTCTGAAATTTTAAGAGCCTAATGAAAGGTTTAAAATATAATCCTACTGTAATGAAAATAAGCTTATTATCATAACCTCCTTCTGGTATTTTCTTTTGGGTGTCTTTGTTCCAGCTGTGATAGGTATTCTTTAGTTGCCAGAAGGAATTAAAAATAAGCATATGTCCTCATCTGTGTGGAAGGACTTGGTATTTCTCTAATTTATGTTGGGAAACTAAATCCTGCAGATCAGATTTGGTGTGGTTAATTGTTCAGTTTTTGAACTGTGGATCCTGTGTGTCTTTTTACTAGAATTTGAAGATTCTTTAAAGGAATACTCTTTCACCTTATTTTCTTTTCTTTTTTAATCTTTAAACTTATCTCTGTAATGTGAAATAGCATTGTGGTTTTAAATACTTGCTAGCCCACAATTTACTTGGTTTGGAATATAAAACTATCGGAAAGGTTAAAGACTTGGATTGAAACATTTCTTACTATCCAAGCATGACTGGGAGTTCACCTTATCCCAACTAGGGATAAAATGCCTCAGTATTCAAAATATTCACAGAGAAAACTGTTTGGATCCCCTGAAGAAGGTGGGCTTTGTGCTAGAAATCTTTATCACAATTTTGCAATCTCTACCTGCCAAGGGTGATTTGGTCATGGCCAAATTCTCATTGCAGCCAGAACCTGCACCAAACAAAACATGGTTGTATCCATATTTGTGGAGAAATGTGGAGGTTCATTCCCCATTGCAAGGCAGATTTTAAACTGTGGCTGTGAGCAGAGCTCCAGGTGTAAACTGCAGTGATGTGCTTGTAACAGCAATGAATGGCCTTAACCCATTTTCCTTGAAGGATCTGGAGTGTCTCCTTTCAAATCCCAGAACAGCACTTCAGAGTGTGTTGCTATTTAGGCTGACAAGACCTGACTGAAAAGCCAGCTCACGGCCTAGCAGTTGGTAAATGGTAAAAAGATTGGTTTATTTGTCTCTAACTCCCCCACTCATCACTGGAGGAAGTGGAAGTGCACAGACAGTGCAGTGCCAGACACATCACTTGTCAGGTAATGTCTTAATGGTCACTCCATGCTCAGAATAGATGCAGGAAGGTGTTGCTGGAGGTTTTGTGATAGTGGAAATTCGATGTGCAGCTCTGGCTCAGCTGTGACCCTCACCTGTGCTGGGCACTGCCTCCCATCTCAGTGTGCCAGAGACAAATTCAGGGGCTGCAGCCCCAAGCTGCTCTGACAGCAGCTGAGACACGGAAAGATATTAGTGGCCATCTTCTTTTTCCTCTGCCTTTGGTCAGAGTCAGGATTGAAGCATGAGAGATGAATTTTCATGTTTGGACTCAGTTGTTTATTAAATCTTATCTATAGTACAGTGGGTTCTACAGCACTTCTAGCTAACAAGCTAAAGATGACAAAATGGAGCTGGATCTTGCTCGTTGCAAGGTCTTTTAAAGGCAGACAGTCCAATTAAAAGCTAACATCTATATTATTTATACTTTTGACCCAATGACCAAACACCTGTGACCTGCAGTGCAGTACCTTTTATCCAACCAAAAACTACTACCTAAAACCAAGAAGAAGAAGAAGGAAGAGCCAACTCCCCAGAACCTCCATTTTGTCCCATACCTATTACTATATTCAAAACCCCCAAATTCCAAACCCTTCACCATGTGATATTACACACCTTTATTCAAACTACACACCAGTGATTCCAACTCCATCACTCAATTTTGGAAGCCTTCTCCAAGGTCTCAGGTCAAAAGCAGTGTTCTTTTGAGGGTCAGTGCCAGAAAACATGGAAAGTTCAAAACTCCCAGGCTTCAGGGTTCCAACAGAAAGAGGGACTTGCAAATATTCTGGTACTGCCTCTCCTCTCTTCTTCCTTCCTTTTTGATCACCTCCCACTGTTTCCCAATATTTTTTCACAGTTCTGTATGGCTACAGCTTTAATTTAACCTCTGCTTATTTGTGGACTAAACTGCTGATGGCTTTCTCATCTCTAAGGCATGGCAGATGATGACAGAGTAAATGAGCTCAAGGTTTAGGTGCCTCATCCTCAAAGCATTGCCTCCACCTGGAACCTGGCACCAAAGCCACTGCCATGGGGATCTTTCCCTTTGTTTTAGTGCATTTTGAATCAGGAAAGCTTGATACGGTGCAAGAAAAAAATGTGAATGGAAATGTTTGAAATTCCCTAGAAACAGCTGGCCTGGCAAGGCAGAGTAGTCCCTCAGAAGGATGATAGTACCAGCTTCCATCTGAATGAAAATGAAATTATGGGAGTGGGAGGATGCAGGAAAGCCTCTACCTGAGATGCAGGGGGCTGCCTGGCACAGGTAGATGAGCAAATATATCTAGCAGCCTTTTCAGGAGAGCACTCCTCTGCCTCAAACCTTTGTTGTGAATTTGGCAAAATAGATCTGCCCTGGCTCCTGCTTTAGAGAGTGGGAACTTGATGGGGTTTCTTTTTTCAGACTTGAGTTCTGAGGCTTTGCTTTCCTGGTCTGTCTTTGCTTTGGCTGAAAACAGCTCAGCAAGTGTTCAGTGGGAATTAAGCAGACTGACTACAAGGCTGGGAGGATGTTTCATATACTTGAGCTGAGCAGCTGAAGTAGGGAGTGAAGGGATGTGTCTCACCCAGAGCCCAATTTCAGGCCCATGCTCTCTGTGAGGGAAGGTTTGCTGAATATCTGTTTTTATTGGCTCCAGAGAACAGAATATGCCATTGTCTGTAGCCTGACAGTTCCCCTTAAACATCCTCTAGCTTCAGTTATACAAGTGGGGGTATTGTAATTTATGAACCTGGGTTTAATGAGACTTTTCCCCTAAAAAAGGACAAGGTTTATCTTAGAGGCTGCTAACAAGCAGAGCCAAAGGGCTGAGGATGGAAAATACTAAATATCCTTAATTTATGAGTATATTAAAAGCAATTAAATTAATAGTGGTTAATTTCTAGAACCAAAACACAGTGTGAGACACTTTGGAATTAATGTGGCCAGTGTCTCTGAAAAGCATCCCTAAATATGGGAAGCCTCAGATGCCTCTATCATGAGAGCAGATCATATGCTGCCCAAATGGAAATCAAAGCAATAAATAGGCTGCATGTCATGTAGGAAATTATTTAGTCGGTAAATACATTTCAGCAATTAATCAAAAGAGGTTTTTGGCATGTCTGGATTTTGGGCTCCACTTAGTGCTAAAGACTGTTATTAATTTCCTGGGAATCCCTGGGTAGATATCCTACTCAGAGATTCAATATCTGTTCCTTTAAGAATCAAAGAACATACATTAAGCATCTCTTTATTCAGATAATTTGTATGTATTTAGTATCCCTGAGTCACTGATCTTATGAGTGAAATGTTTCCCCTCTTCAAGAAGCAAATAGCCTTTTTTACTCCTACAAGTGTCAGGGAACTTTATTCTCAGTTTTTCATGAATGTGACAAAGGGAGGGAGATACCACATGACATTACTGAACAGAAATGTAAAAGAGGGAATGCCTAAAGAAATTGTGGAACTCATGGCTGCAGGATGCTGCAGGACCAAGAGAATAAAAAAAAAAAATGAGGAAATTAATTGAAAAAAAGAAGTCTATTGGAGGCCACTTAATAGATCTCTAGGTTTCAGATTTCTAGAAACTGGGGGCATTGGATAGCTCAAGACCATGCAATTGTAAGAAATAAGGCACCAGTTACTGGACACTTTGAGAGAGGATATTAGGCTAGAAATTCCTGTAAATGAGCAGCAAAGCAATAAATGTCCAGAACAATAACTTATTTAAGCATGGCCAGCAAACCTGTGAACACCAAACCTGTCCAAGTGTCTGTGTCCTGTTCAGATTGATGAAGAGCATGGTCTTCTTCTCCTTCCTCTCCTGGCTCTGCATGTGTGATAGGAGTAGAGCTTTTTAAGAAAATGGATATTGAGGCCATTTCGTAGTTTTATTAATTTAAAATTTTTCATGACCCCAAATTCCTTGTTCTTAAGTAGTCTCTCTGCTCTGGATCCATGTGTCCCAGATCCACCCTTGTTGCCCCCAGCCTTGTGGGATCTGTAGAAATAATCTTTGTGCAGCTGCATCCACCTGCCCTGTGATCCTTCAAAGTGGTGACTTCAGACACCCTTCCCCCAGCCATGGGGGTGGATTTTAGGGTGATGTAAAATGCACCTTTCCACTCCCACACTGGCTTCCAAACTCCTGACCTGGAGCAATAGCCAAAACACCTCCTCTCCCCTCCAGTTTGCTTCAACAGGAGCCAACTTCCTTTGCCATTAGAGCTGGGTGAGCATACAGGGCCATGAGGCTGTTTCTGTATTTCTTGGGAGCAGCATCACAGGGCTGCAGAAGAAATGGACTGGGGACATTTTCCCTCCATTATTACAGTTCCTGTCTGCACTATGGATCTTTATTGCACAACCTGTGCTTGTTCTGCATTCAGAATGTCTCCATGGATGTGGATGCAAATTCCACACATTAGAGCCCTGACAGGTATTTAATATGAACAGAGAAGGCCAAGTGAAGGTTGAAATCTTCAGTCCTTCAGGCATCCATCCCAGCAATGAAACTGCTAACTGTTACAAATGCCTGTTGACAGTGCAGCTGAATTCCAGGTTTATTCCAGTAAAGAGGCAGGAATTTTATTGCTTCTATGGTCTGAGAGCACCCCAAAGGCTGCTTGTGGTGGCACAGCTTGATTAATATGGATTAGAAAAAATAAACTGGGAAGCCCGTGCTCCACCCAGCTGCAGTTGGCAGCTTTGGCTCAGGCCTTGCTGCCCCTTGGGTTTGGGGGCACAGAGATCATGGTGCCAACTGCTCACACAAGGTAATTTTACCTGTCCGCTGATTGTCCTCAGTACCAACAGTGGGACACAGTCAGTGTGGCACTCAGGGATTAAGCTGTATGGGAAGTTGTTTCAAGTTGTTGTGTGTTTCTTACCTCCATGCAAATAGGAGCCAAATTTATGCCAGGGAGCTTTGCCCACACCCTCCTCACCACTGACACCTCTCCTCCTTTCCCAAATTCTGTCTGGCTATGTGATTTTCTCCTGACCTGCCACCTGATCAGAGGCAGAATATGTCCCTTCCAGTCTGTGTTTGCCCCTTGTCAGACAGCAGAGGAGATGGAGAATGATGCTCTGGTGGTGTCTCGAGGCTCTCAGGCTGCCCCAGGCTCCCAGCACCAGCCCAGGAGCTGCTGTGCTGATGCTCAGGGCACTCAGGTACCTGCAGGGAAAATTGTTTGCCAGTGGGACCAGTCTGTCCAGTGGGACCAGTCTGTCCTGCTGCCTCCTGCACTGGAAGAGCTATTGTAGCTGTGAAACCCCAGATCTGAGCACTTTGTGTGTGAACAAGCCCTCAGTTATCAGTTTTGGGGTCCTTGAGATCCATAGCTACCCTACAAGTTTATTACCACTGCTGAGGATGGGCTGCTCTGTTGGGGCTGTGCTGTAGCTGAATGAATAAAGGCAATGAGAGGAAGAGGCAGCTAGAATGCAGCAAGTGTTTTGCCCATCAATTACCCCCAATTCTTCATCCAGAAAGATTAAAGGCTGTTTGTTTGCAGTTATGTGTAATGTCATGCTCTGTTTGTCATCTTATCAGCTCTCCTGGGATCACAAGACAGGCCTAAATGCTACAGTGCCACCTTTCAGAAAACAGCCTACTAAAACTAATTAATAGTGTACCCTAGTTAACACATGCAAACTTGGCATTATTAGTCTAATTAAAAGGATTTTAACAATCCAAGTTTCCTTCTCTCTCCCCCTCATAAATTCCAACATATGCAAGTCAAGTAAATTAAAGCCATTAATCACCATTGGTGCAAATGATATAGGTGCCTGTAATGCAGACCCGTCTCTGAAGAGAGGCACTAACAGACCTCGTTATGTTTAATTTCATTCCTTAGCAAAGGATAATAAATACAAATTGTAACATCACAATAAAATATTTAATTATTCACGAGTTTGGTAAGAAACATAATTAGCTTACTGGTATGTGTCTTCATTTGGGTGATAATGGATCCAATTTAGGAGCTTAACCGTTTCTGGGTAAAGGCTAAAAATGCAAGGTTTGCCAGGGCATTATTGCTTAAACATAAAGAGAATGAGCCCATTTCCACAATCTCCATTACCTCCTGTGGAGAGAGCTGTGTGGACATCCCAGCCCAAAGGAAATGTGCCTCAGGAGCCTGGAACTCTCCTGCCTGTGAAAAGGTTTGGGTTGATCTCTTCAGTCTTGTACAGATAAGGAAAACTAACAGAGGGCTAATAGTGTTTCCACAGATGATACTGGTGTTAATCCCAAATAATGATATGTTGGTATTTTAGGCTTAATAATGGTGTATTTTTGATGTGCTGCAGGAAGAGGCTGCTTTGGGTTTTGCAGCCAGTTTGAAATTCGGGTGTATTCATTCAGCTCCATGAAAGGTGAGGCACAGTTGTCACAAGGGATTTAGGTTATGCCCTTTTTGAAAATGGAATGGGCTGGATGGAGAGCATGCTTGTCCTTCTCACCTCCATCCCTGGACACCAGCCTGACCATAATGGAAATGCCCCAGGAGCTGCTGTGGATGGGCCTGTGGCTTGCAGAGCTGGTGCTGCTGTAGTCAGGGTGCAGGAGTTAATGTAGGAGGCACCCGGGCTGGCAATTCAGCTGCTGCTGTTTGCTTCTATGGGATCCTAATTTTATTTATGTTATGTTCTCCTTATTGCACGTATTTAGGTGACAGATGTGTGCGTTCCTTAATCTCTTTCTCATTACCCTATGAAATTGTAGCTGCGTTTTGACAGCTTTCAGACAAAGATAAAAGAGGAGAGGAGAACTTCAAACATATGGAAATTTGCAGATACCCTGGACTGACTCCTGGTAAGGAGAGCACTGAGCACAGTTAGAGGAATTAGTTAAGACTGGTGGCCCTTGAGTTCCTGGTGTCTGCCTGCAGATGTGAGGGGATGTATTGCCCCAGCAGCCACGATCCCAGCTTTTGATTATGTATCCTACAGGAGCAAAGGGAGCTTAGGAGTGGATTAATGCTCTGAACAGATTAGTTCAAAATTGTGTTTCAGTGCATTTGCCGCACACCCCCGCACCGTAACCTTTGCTTAAGAAAAGCAAAAACCACCAGGAAACCCAGGATGTCTGAGCACCTGCATGATGCAGCCAGTGCCATTCAAATTTCCTTTGCAAGGTAATTAACAGTGGATTGCTGGGTTTGGCAGAATATAGTGTCTTACCACAAAGGGCTTGGGAGCTTTACACCAAAACAAAGAAGAACAAGGCTCTGTATTTTTGCTTCATCTGAATTTTTTTGCATTATTTGCCATACCCATTTTCTTTAGCCTATCACCTTTACCCTATCTTCACCCCCTTCACCATTTCCAATCTAAACAGATTTTCAAAGCAACCCTTAAACCATAAATTCTATTATCTCTCTAAAGAAGACATTCGAATTAGTGCAAGAGAGTGTGAATATAATCTTGCAAGCAATGTAATAAATGTGGTGTGTTATTTCTTTCTCCACTAATTCTTCTGAGCAAGATTTACTGCTTTGGTGAGGTTTTTTTAAATAAATTAAATATAACATGAACTAGATAGTTGTTCACATGGAGCTAGAGCTGGAGAGGATCATTAATCACTGGTTTAAATCCCAGAGTATCCAGTCATCCTAATTAATGATTCAGTGCTGAACTTTACTCTGGCAGTGGCAGCAGCACCAGGCTATTACCCAGCTCAGCTGATAGGGACTGAGTGAGCCAGAGGAAATGGAGCAGCCCTTTGGGCTGGAGAGGCTGAGCTGCTCCCTGGGCAGCTCTGCACCCCTGTGCCAGGCAGTGCTGGCCATTGGTGGTGCCAAAATCAGCTGTCCCTGTCACCAAATAGCCACTGGTGCAGGTTTGGGGTTTGGGGCTGAGCTCCCACCCTGCAGCCACTCCGGCTCCCCAAACAGCAGCAGCTCCGTGATACATCATAGGGAGGATCCTGCATGGGATGTAAATGGGCATCTCTGTCTCCAGCAGGTGCTCCAGGGACTATTTAAGTGGAAGGGGGCATATTTATTTATTTATCCAGGGTTTCCAGGCCCCTGGATTCCTGGGAAGCTCCTGGCCAAGGAGCTTCTCTAGGCAGAGATGCAGGACCTCAGGAATGAAGCCCTGACTATCCATGGTGCCTGAATCCTATCCATGCTCCCCTGAACCCTGTCTGGGGTTCTGGTGCTCCATGCATGGGAGCAGAGCAGCTTTTGTGCAACCAGTGCATAATTAAAGCTTGTGGAATTGAAGCTCGCTCTTGCAATAGGAAAATCATAAATCATAATCCCATTATTCAAATGAATTTACCTGCTCTTTAGGGTTCCATTTGCTCTGTATTTCATTTATCCGTGTTTCTAAGACAAATAACTCCCACTGTTCCAGTGCCTCTTTTTTAATGAAATGTTTTAGCATGTAAATTTTTTGCATTCCTCACAAATTTCAGGGAAAATACATTGTCTTTTTTTTTTTTTATAGGAGTTTATTATATATTGGTAAGAAACTCCACTAGGAAAGTGTTTCATCCTGCCTTGGAGAATGAGGGACCCCTCAGGCCCTAGATTAGCAAAGCAACAAATTACCAACTCCTTTGCTTTTCTGCAGCTCTGCTGTCTGGAAGTTAATTAATTAGGTGGTCTTGAAGGGCTGAACTTTGCTGACTTTGGGGATAGCAGAGGTTTTGTTCGTCTTTTGTTTTGTTACAGGCAAATTCTTCCAGGAGAAAGTGAGCCTGAACTCAGTCTCAGCACATGGAAAATCTGCATAAAATGAGTTTTGCAGTTGCACTATTATTTTAGACTTTAAGTTTTTCTCAACTGTTCTTATAATTAATTTAACCACAAGAGCTCTTAAGGCTCTACTTGCCTAATTCTTAACATAGAATCAGGGGTTTGCAGCGGCAAATAATTTTTATTCTTGTTGATTTTTAGCCTGGCTTGTGGGAGCTTGGAAATTTTAGCATACGTAATTTGAATTATTTCATGAAACATTTAACAAGAGCCTATTTCATTCTTCACTAAGGCAAGTTGATATAAGAAGGATGATGTTATGGTTAATGTAAATCATAATTATTACCAGGTGCATCACTGAACTGGGAAATTGTGCTAAAAATGTAAGTTTTGCTCCATTTCATATTGAAAAATTACTTTGCAGCCTGACAGCCATTAATCTCTGTTACAGGAATATTATTCTTTATTTTGGTAAATTACAGAGCTAAAGCATAACAAGGCATAAATTACCAGGCCACAGGAGTCCACTTTGCTGAGCTGAGCTGGGCTCAAGCAACCCCTGATGGTGAGAAGAACCAAACCACCCACAGCCCATGTCCCCACCCCAGTGCTGCCCACCCTGGGGACACCCCAGCCCCACACAGAGCCAAGCCTTGAGCAACTCTGCTCCCCAAAACTTTTCTTTTGGACATACCTAAAATGCTTTGCCAGACCAGTATTCCATCTTCATAGCTCCCACAAGGCTATAACCTGGACAGATTTGTGGGCTGGGTGCTCTTCTTCTGTTTGATAAATCCTCTCTAAAAATAGGTTTTCTCATAAAAGAGGGCTCCAGGAAGAATTTAATCCAACAGCTTCACTCTAATGCAGGATGGGATATCTGTGTTTGGTACTGAGCTCTGAAGGGGGGATGCAAAACTCTGCTGCATTATTTGTTCCCAGGGGGTGAGTTTGCTATTCCATGGTAGAAGCATGAAGTGCATCCTAACTTGTAATAAAGATTTTCCAGAGGTGATTATCTCTCTGTTGGGCTTGGGGAATAGGGAAGCAGCATGGGAGGTAGGGCTCTAATAGTAGTGTGTGTAGTAAGGTCTGTTCTACTAACAGGGAGAGTGATGTACAAAGGAATATTTATCAGAAAATACCTAAACTCCCTCAGAACAAAGTGCTGCTCACCTCAGTTTATGCCATAGCATCAGAAATATAGATTCCTAGTATTTTGTGTTTTATAAGCAGGAGAAACAACTAAACACGAGTTCCAAGCACTGAATTATTCAATAGGAGTGTGCAGGTTTTTGAGATGATTCTCTACAAGGCTTTTCATCTGCTTGCACTGAAGTAGTTTTGGTTGACCCTGCTCTATTTACTATGAGTCCAGATTCCAGGCTACTGATTCCATGAATGGTGTGAAATTCAGAATACACTTCACTTTTTGACAGCTATGTCTTTCTGCATACAAATGATAACCCTTCTCTTCCTCTCACTTTCGGCAGCTATTCCAAATCAGTGTAATCATTGTCACTCTTCAGAGCAGTGTTTTAAAAAACAGCACAGGACTGTCCATCAGCACATCATCACCTGTCACACAACACTTAAACCTAAGGAGGTGAATCTCAGTGACCCCTCTGAAATGCCTGTATCTCCCATTTTGTCAAAGCTCCTTTTACTCAAATCACTGCCTAAAAGCCCTGAGAGTCCCTCCAAAGCTTTTTATTGATTGTGCAAACAATATTTCTCAGAAGAATCTTTATTAAATCCACCCTCACATTTGTTCTGCGCACTTCATCTTTGACAGCTTCCCAGGACAGGATAAGCAGTTTTGATAACATAACTGAGGGATAGACCAGAGCAAAGCCTGCCTGCCTTTAGTGACCATTTGTAATTTTGGCTGTCATCCTCAGGCTGCCAGGGAAAGGAGTTGGACTGGACACATCAGCATCTCTGGTCTCCTCACTTGCAGAATGCAATATTGTAAGTGTTAGAAGTGCACAGCAAAGCTGAAGTGTAGCCTGTGAAAATGGTGATAGCAGCAAATGGGAAACCATTTAATACATGATGTGTTGGTCAGGTTGACAGCACTGTGAGAGTCTTGCCAAGCCTGAAATGTGTGCCCTGACAGCACAGAGTCAGCAGGAAAGTCCTGAGGCAGCTGATGATTCTGTTCAAAGAAATGGCTCAACAGATGCAACCCCTGTTGCATTCAGGGTTTGCTGCAAGCAGGTGACAGCAATGTGGAGCTGCCCTTTTCCTTAGCAAGGCAAGGAGTGGAATGCAATATGTTTCCCTAAAGTTGGTGCTCAGCCCAAATGATGCTCACAGGCTCATTAGGAACTAACCTGATGAAATTTGGTTTGCCTAGGAATGCAATTCTGGGCAGCTAGCTTCAAATGATTGCTGAAAAATTATTGGCATTTTCCATGCCTTAGCATCTGGCATATTGTTCTATAGAAAGCTTATTTCTCCTGGAAAATATTGAAGTGAAAGTGGTTTTAGTAGGACCATTGCCTGCACCACAAACATTTCTCTATGTGCCATTTTCTGGGCTCTTAAAAGAAATGTAGTTTCTCAGCCAGAAAGAACAGATGTGAGGAAATTGCAAAATGGATGCCAAGCATCATGAATTAACTCTGCTGGTCAGATGTTCAACACCCCTGGATGATTGTGTGCTAATCTAAGGGTAGAGTAAATCAATCATTATCCAGGCTTGGGATATCTAGGTAGACCATAGGAAGTCTCTTGATTAATATGCACAGCCTCACCTAGATGATGGTTAGCTCTGCAATTCATGGTTAAACTGAAGGCAGAAAGAATTGCTTTTTAATAACCTTGATAATAACCCTTCTGATAGCTCCATTTAGGCATCATTATTGAATAATAGCCTGTGCATGTCATCGAGTCACTCTGACATTAGAACAGAAAATACACAAATATCCTGGTCATGCCAGTGATCAAAACAAGAGACAAATTCTCTTCTGGGGCAAATTAACACAGTTCCCCTGGTATTAACAGAATGGAGTAGAATTTCTAAACAGACACCAAGGGAAAATGATGCTTAAAATTTTGATGCAGTATGTAAAAATATTTATAGGTTCTTAAAAAATTGCTTCTCTGCTGTCATTCTGGCACTGCAGCATCAAAACTTGTGCTCAGTCGGTTTGGGATAGACTCAAAGATCCACATGGATGAGCACCAGAGCTGGGGGAAGCTGAGCCACTGCAGACCACCAAACTGTGAAGAGATAATCAGGGGATATTGCAGGGTGGTGAACCAAAGTTGCATGTCCCCATGATTTACAGAGCCACTTATCACAGCTGCTCTTGTGGCAAAGGCAAGCAAGTCTGGGGAGATGTGGTGTACACACACACAGAAAAACAAAAGTTGGGATTTTCCTGCACCACTTGGAACACCTCACAGAGGAGGAGATGTGCTCATTGCTGGAATATGCTGCCATCAGCTCACAAGTGCCAGCATCAGTAACACCACAGTGAATTACAGCAACTGCTCATTATCTGCTCCATGACATCCTGCATCTGAGCCTGCTCCCACCCTGAATATCTCTGCTGATTTCACTGGGAACAAGGCTGTGTCCAGCACAGAGCACTGATTCTCTGCACAGTTAGCATAACTTCAGCCATGCATGGCATGTGAAATACTCTTTTCACTGAGGCTTTTGGTTTTTTCTTCCATTAAACCAATTACAAGTAATCATTTTGTATAAAATAACGCTGTATGACACTAAAAGATCTGATCCATGCAAGCTCTTCATGTATAACAGCTTTGGTTTAATTTCATTTGTAGGATTAACAAACAAACAAACCAACCTAACAGCAAAACTGGGATTAATGAAAACACAAATGAAGGCAAATCATTGTCACCCATGTTCAAGCAGTGTTAAATTATGTAAGTTTTGTTTAAATTATCAGCTCTGGTGGCATGAACCCAAGAGGAATCTTCATGTCAGATAGACAGCAAAGAGAACTAAAATGATACAATCATATTATTGGCTGTTTCTGTCAGGCTAACACTCCATGATCCCTGTCAAACTCCTTTCTCTTTTCTTTTTGTGGTAGTAATGCATTTGTTATGGTACCAGCCCTCTGTGTGTGCACCCATTCCCCTGAATGGCTCCAGCACGAAGCATTTATTGGCTGGGCAGAGAGGTGAGACTTGGGTGAACAGTAAAAGATAGGAGAACAAAATGTGGATGTGACTCTAGAGGTCTAGGGATGTGACAGCATTCCCACTGCCTTATAATTTGTGGACCCTAAATATTGCTGCCAAGGAGCTTGTAAAAAGCATTTCACTGCTTTGAAATTAGTGCCAGCCACTCCTAGCAGCTTCCCAAGGAGATCGGGATTGTCATCCAGCTCCAAATGGGCAAGATGAGGGAGGAGGAGGAGGAGAAGAGTCAATGTGTTGAGGTTGCTCAGCATCTGCAGACCAAGCCCTTCTTTTGGATGCCTTGTGCACCAAGGGACTGCTCTGTCCTGCTGCAAAGAGTGAGCAAGTGGTGACAAACAAAGCCAATGAGGTGGTGATGGAAAGGAGCAATGTTTGACCTCTTCCAGATGTGTTAATAGGGCAAGAGATACTTTTCCTGATTTAGGAAAGGAGGGACATATTTGCTCAAAATTCTCTCCTGAGTGGCTCCTTACAGGCTGTAAGACTCAGATGGCAAAGAAATGCTGCAGAAGAACCAGATTTTTTTTTTTGAAGGAGGATTTGAAAGAGCATTTGCAGGGTAAACATTTCTTACTGCCCTTGTTCAGAGCACTCTGGCTCTGTAAGGATGTACAGCAGCCATTGCTCCTTAGCTGCCAAGTCCTTCATGACTTGCTGTGGTCTGATGCTTTGCAAATGCCAGTGCAAAACTCTCTAAAGAAGCAAATCCCACTCTAAGTAAATCAAAGATGTAAACTGAAAGGTGCCTATAAATCACAGCACACTTTCATAACTCCACTCATATGTGAAAAATATCTGAGGGCCCCTATATTAACAAGCTGAGGTGAACAGGTCTGTGGACAAATCTGTATTAGCTGCCAAGAAAATATGATTTATCCAAAAACTCTGTGACACAGAAAACTGATTCTTTCTCCCAGGTGGCTTTTTTTCCCCATTCCTACTACTTACAGCAGAAAGGAATATTTAGAACTGTCTGCCAAGCCAATTAACTGTCAATTAGCTGTTGATGTGCCCAGCACTGTGAAGCTGGACAGACTGTCAGAGCCTGGAACCAGGAGCTCACTCTGAGCATGTACCTTCCTGCCCTGCTTCTTTCTAAGTGGGTGTCAGGCTTCATCCAGGAGTACAAACAAATTTTAGTGAAGAATGCCCCCCTTGAGTTTTGCACTTGCACTGCCCCCTCAGCCTTGTGTTTGGGTGGATTTAGAATGATTTTTGCTTGAACCCATGGTAGCAAGAGTGAGGAGGATCTCAGCATGAACCCATCACTGCTTCCTGGGTTGGGGGATTTTGTTCTATTACCTCTAGTAATGCTTAGTTACAGTTACATTTATTCCCAACAGTGCTGAGGCAAAATAACACACTATGCTGTAAAAAACCCGAAGAATCTGTTTTTTTTTTAAATAGAATACCTCCAATTCTTTATTTATCTTCTCCTGTGAATACCCAGTCAGAGCTTCTTCTTATGCATTGGTTATATATTACAGATTTCTTATTCTCTATGTCAGTGGCTGTTTATTCAGCTACCCTGTGGAAGGAAAAGGGATACAAACCTGCTAATATTAGCATCACAGGACTTAAATACACTCCTTTCTTGCTCCTTCTCTCTCAATGGAAGCCGACTTCTAATTTCCGAGCTTCATGCCTTCAAAAATCCAGATGATACCCATTTATCTGCATGCTGGCATTGTTCAATAGCTAAAATATTTTTTTTTCCTTGGCTAGGACTTGTTCCCCTTATATAATGGGCTTTAA
Organism: Rhabdornis inornatus; assembly: GCA_013397075.1. NCBI lineage: Eukaryota > Metazoa > Chordata > Aves > Passeriformes > Rhabdornithidae > Rhabdornis > Rhabdornis inornatus. The sequence goes on along the minus strand of VWZS01007739.1, from coordinate 69,375 downwards.
ACTTTTCCAGTGGTTTAAACCGGTACTTGGTGCATTAATTTTTTTTCCACATTTCCTAAAGCTTCTCTTTAAAGATGAAGATAAAAATGAATCCTTCTCAACAGTGAGTGGGTATCTTCTCTCACTTATTAGTGTGATGGTTTTGAGGTGCTGATAGAGGGCAGTTAATCCTTGTGGAAAAGGGAAAGGGAAATTCCCTCTCCATGTTCCTGGGTATATCTCAGTTTTCCCTCCCTTTCTGCAGTATCTGATGAGACTGTTTTACAAAGCAGTTGTGTAGTGCCCACAGTAACTGTAAAATGCAGATAAGTCAACAACTTGAAGCTGTGTCTGTGCATTGTTTTCAAAGCAATAGTGGATTTTAAACTCTTATCTCCAGATGTTAATCCTTAATGGGAGCAAAGATGGAACTTGGCTTCCACAACTCAATTTGTAAAATAGCAGCCACATGTTCCCTTCATCCCCTCATTGCTTTTAGTAAATAAAATGCAAAATTGCAATTCCCCTGCTTATTTTTTTCTCCTATACAGTATTCCCATTTAAAAGAGTTCTCATCCAAAAACCCACTAAGTAATGGGTTTGTCTCTTACATGTAGCCTTACTGCAAAGGGTTACATCTTTCAGAGGGTTGAGTTGAAGTTCATTATGAGTTTAAATTTTTGGTCCATTTTGACTTCTAGAGGCCAGAGTCTTACCTAGCAGGGACTAGGCCACCTTCCAGTACACACCTGGGGTATCTGCTGACCATCCATACCTTCTGCCCTGCTGTTTTGGGCAGCACAAGATAGCTTGTTGTAATCCTACTTGTTGTCACTACATTATGTGTGATTTTTCACATAGCTACAGAAAGGCAAAATCCCTTTTTATTTCCTTGCTTTCATTTTAGAGGATTTTCAAATTTCAATTAGTCTGTACAATGAGAAATGAGCACCAATGAATATGCAGGTGTCTAGTTTAGCCCTACAAGGAGGAACACCTAAAGTTCAGCTCCTCATTTGTTTGTGTGTACTTGGGAAAAAAACTGCTCTTCTGCCAAAGTGGCAGCTGTTGAATTGGAGGGGAATAAAAAGATTTATTGAAGGTGGTAAGCAAGAAATTTGGAGAGAATGGAGAAAACTATGCAGCACTCAAGGGGAAATGATTCATCAATCCCTTCTGCAGCTTTTTGGGGCTACAGGGAAGAGCAGTTGGATGAAGATGGTGGATGTTTAATCCATTTTCCCTCAGTGGGGCTGACAGTCCCAGTGCCAGGGTGACAGCAGTGACAGGAGCAGCTCAGCACACTCCTCACCATGTGCCAGACGGGACATCTGCTCTGGCTGGACAGGAGGCAGAAACCTCTCACTGCCATTCTTCCTGCATTGGTTTCCTTTAGGTGAGATCTGAATTTCCCCCAGTTTCTCCAGGGCCTGGGGAAACTACAGGGAAGGCAGAACAAGGCACATCTGGAGTGGTGCAGCAGCTGGGAAATGCCCAATGCTGGTATCATGTGAATGGCTCTGACCTTTTCAGTATTCCAGGTTTTGATTGATTGGCCATTTCCCTTCTTTCCCATGCTGTAAACAGGAGAGCTGTGAAATAGGTGGCCAAAGTAAACACAGACTTACGTAGGCTAAGACAAATTTATATTGAATTTATGAGAGAGAAAATTTTGCTAACTCATTCTACCCATACAAATTATAAAGAGGAAAGAAAGTGACATAAAATCAATCAATTTCCATGACAAAGCTCATTATGAGAAGAGAAAATATAGTCCCATACTAACTTGTTCTCATTACTGTTCTAAGATTTATCATGTCAGGTGCAATGTGCAAGGGAGGAAAGGAAAGCCTTCCTTGCCCTCCCCTGAAAAAAATTCCAAAACTATCCTCATCATGTCCAGTAAGCATATATTTTGTCAAGCCTCACAAGGGGCATGATTAACTCAAAGGTGTGACTTTGAGGAGCCCTTCCAGGCTGGATGCTCCAGGGCAGGGCAGGGCAGGGCAGGTCACCCTTGGTGTCGGTGAAAACTGGAACTCTGGAAGGAAGATGCTGCTTGAGGGCTTGACCAGATGAAGGAAACCCCAGTTAACACTCCTTAGCTGGTGAGAGCAGGATTTGGAGTGGGAATGAGCTGATGGAAAAAAACCCAGACCTGAGTTGCTCAGAGCTGGGGAGGGGAATTGCCATGTTCAGGCCAGCCCCAAGGTCAGTCTGACTGCTGCATTTTACCTGCAGTTCTCATCTCAGCTTAAGCACAGCAGCAAGTCTAGGACAGAGCCCAAGACTGCCTTTGCAGATGAACTCGTTGCTGTATTTGCCATGCAAGCCCACATCCCTGGCTCTGAGGGGCCATTCCAAAGTCTGCTCTCATCCTCTCATGCATTGCTCCTTGTGTACTGCTGAACAGATGCAGCTCATTTTGGAGCTGACATCTGGTGCTGTCAGAGTACATAACTGGTGCTGATTTGCAATGCCAGCTGAACACTCTGACCTTTTTGGTGCATTCATAAGAGATGATAGCCTGTGTGTGCTCTGTGGATACACCAGGCAGTGTGGTGTGTGTGTGTTTGTTTGCAGGGATGACAAGGAAGGAGTAAGTACACAAAATAATGCCTGCCAGATCTGGCCAGGGTAAAATCTCAATGGTCAGCTGAAGAAGGGAAGAGATGACAGATAAATGGAGGATGTAATGCCCTGAAAAACACAGGCATCTCCTCAAGTAAGGATTACAAATGTTGCTTCTCAATTCAATCAGTCTTCTCCTTATCCATGCAAATCACATTCCCAGCCGTGTCCTCTTACCTGTGGAAGATGGCACAGAAATTCTGTGATGCTTTAATAGGATGCTGCCTCCATCATCCCAAAATCTGGGAGAGCACTGAGGTATCACTGAGGCTGGAACAAAAATTCAGGGATAACCATACTTCACATCATGAAATGAATCCTGAGCTATCCTTGACACCCAGCCTAGCATGACATGAGTGGGAACCGTATTTGGGGCAATGCAGCACCCTGTAGCAAGAACAGCTCCAGTCTGGAGTAGGGGGTCTCACGACAGCTTAGGCTTGCTTTCCCATACATTTTTCTGGGATTTATATTGTTGTATGGCTGCAGTTGATTAAGGGTTTTGGTTTGCTTATTTTGTCCCAGTTTTATGGTGTGGCCAGATTGGGACCTGGGGAATGGAGAGAGAGGCTCTTTAGGGATATGCTTTGCTTTACTTGGCTGTTAGCATCCAACTCTCACCCACCCCAAAGCCTGTTGGCACAGGAAAATGTAGGATCTAACAGTGCAGACCCGCAGCTCTCAGCTGAGGAGGGCAGCTGGTGAAATAATGTGAAATGTGAAATGCGAAATGTGAAAAGAAGAGGCAGATGGAGGGGGAAGAGGCCAGGACCTCTCCTCTTCAAATCCTCATGGTCACACCCTGCTGGGAAGGAGTTTTGCATCCTCAGCTCTCCTTTGAACTTGCCCTGTGTTTTGAATTACATCAAGTGGTGGAAAACTGAGTGATCACAGGGCTGGGGTGAAACAGCAGAGCAGCTTCCACAGTGTCAGTGCAGATGGAAGTGAGGTACAAATGTCTAACTGCCAAGGTTTGAGCACTAAGTGACATGGTTAAGGGAGAATTGAACACAGCTGTCCAAAGCCACAGGTCAGAGCATCCTTCCTCCATTCAGGATCAGGGTCTCATACCTGGGCAAAGACCAACACATGCCCACTGAAGGGCAAAACCTTGTGCTTGGGTCCTTCAGATGCTTGGATCCTTGAGTCTAAAAGAGACACAGTGTGTTTCTTGCATTGGCCTTGAGATCTGTGTCTAAAAGTGAGAAATAAAAAGCTCTGTCCTTATAAAACTTGCTCAGAAAAGTTGAATTTCAAATGAGGCACTCCTTCAGCAGTGGGACTATTAGAAGCTGATTTCTTCCAGTTGTACTCTGCAGTTTGATTTTCTGGTGCCAGGAAGGAGCAGGCTCCAGGTGAACATTTTCCTGGGGTTTGGGTGCTGATAACATATTTTCTTGTGTGGATTCCTCCACATCTGAGTAAGGATGAGGTCTGGCTGCAGCCTTTCCACCAGTGGGAATAGCAGTACCTGTTTTCATGACAGCCAAGGGATCTCAGTTGCCTTTAAAATTGTTGTTTTCTTTCAAACTTTGTGCAGAGGGCCCCATGGATTAAAAAATTACCCATGAGGAACAGACATGGAGGCATAGAGGTGTGTGGAGTACGAGTGTGTGAACCTCCTTTGCTTGGGAAAATAACCTAAAAAATATTAAAATGCAGAAGTCTTGTTATTATCCCAGCTGAACAGTCCTTCCTGGCATATTCTATTAAGTCACTTCTGTTTTGTCACTTAGGTTTTGCATTACTGGCTCTCCTTTCCACAAATGACCTTTTTCATACCAGCCTCTGTAAAACTACTGCCATTCTTCATTTAGAAATTCGCTAAAGTGTGTTTGCAGAAGCCTTGGACTCTTTCTGATGAATCTTCCCTTTTTGGGGAAAGGAGTAAAAAATTATGTTACTGACCTTTCTTTAGATGTAACAGGATCTTTTTGCAAGTTGAATATCATACCATCAACTGTAGATAGGAATAGATCTTCCTGTTCTGTCAGTGTTTATTCAGCCATTTCTCAGGTACATCTGTAATGGTATTTATAGCACATGTTTTGTGGGAAAACCTCACTTTAACATTCCACATAAAATGTAACATAAAACGTAACTGAGAAAATGAAAGAACATTATTAAAGCATTTAAGAGGACAAGGATAAGTTAATAGAGTGAAGCACTTGGTGTCCTTTATTTTGATGAGAGAGAGCAAAATCCATACCTTATTCAGTCATATTGCAGTTGTTTTGCATCTTTTGGGGTGTACTCAAGATTACTCTCTCGGGCACAGCATCACTGTCTCCCCACACAGCAGGGAGGGAGCAGGGCTCTGATGCCCAGCACTGATGAATTAATTGAGTGTCTTGCTGCTCTACATCACCATGGCCATAGGAGAGAACAGGAACAAAACAAGATTTAGCCTGACCTTCCTGGTTTTATAAAAGCTTGGTTCGATGTACACAAAACACTATGTGCAGTTGTTATTTCCTGCTCCAGTAGTGTTACTTATTACTTAGGTCATGAGGACTTTTTAGTGTAGGATTTTAAATGCAGCATGAAAAACCTACTAACTTTTACCACTAAACTGGTTTTTGCAGCCACTCTGTGGCCTACCCTTGCAATGTACCTAAGCCTTGGTGATATGTAACATCTCCTGGTGCACTGAGCACTGATGCTCACCAATGCTTTGTGATCCCATGATATGTCCTAAGGCCAGATGAATGAAATCATGCAATCTTCTTTGTGCCTGTAAAGGTCTGTAAGAGCAAAGCTATAGCTGGTGATTTCCATCTTTCTGAGCTGGCACATTACAGACTTAGGAGCTCGTGTCCAATTTCAACCTGCTTCCTTCTTTAAAACCTGGCTCTTGGAAGTCAGCCCAGTTACATCTTGTGCTGGGATCATGCCAGACATCTCGTGGGTTCCCTGCTCCCCATGGTTTGGAAACATTCCTGGTTGTCACCATAAATCACCACTGTCCATCCCTTCTGAGTGTGTCCATACTGGGTTTTTGTTCTCTCAGCATCTGGCTCGTGCCTCACGGCACTGATCAGACACCTGAGCCTGAGGCACCACATTCAGCTATTCCACCTAATGCTCTACTGTTGCATATAGGTAAAACCTTACAAAAGAAAGGCCTTGTAAAGCCGTGGCTCAGGCCGGCTACTTTGGCTAAGCAGAAGACAATCGTGGGAAAGAGACTCAGCTGAATCAGAGGTAGAAAAACAAGTTCTATGATGACCATTGTGTGTTCACATCGTGGTGGTTGGTAGAATTGTGTTTATTATGATTTAAAACTGTGTAACTGATAATGGGCTAACTGCTTTAAAAGGCCTGGTTTTTGCAATAAAGCAGCTCTCCTCTGCACCTGCCTGGGGACCCTCATCCACACTCTACTGTGAAATCTGTCCAGGCGGGAAAACCTGGTGCTGCAGCCCTTTCCTGTGCCACAATTCCCACCCAGGACTGACTTCCAAAGCTGCCACTGTTGGTGCTGCAGCTGACTGAGGACCCCAGCCCAGGAGCAGGGAGGTGGCACCAAGGAGCCCTGCTCAGTTCAGCTACACGTGGGTGTGCAGAAGCACTGGCTCAGCCTGGGCTGCCAAAAGCCACAGCTGACTCAAATCTCTTTCGTTCTCCCTCCTTGTTTCATGCAGTAAGTAAAAATAAACCCTCCAAGGACCAGAGCATTTAGGCTTAGCGTGTTCCTGTTTGCTCAGAGCACATCAGTCTGTTGTTCTTCCTGGCTAATCAGAGCGGAAACTAAAACAATCTAAATTTGTTGTTCTGTTTCATTCTATACATAATCACTGCTTCTCATTTGCTTCTAAATAGATGCATAAATACACATTAAATGCAGTGCCATCTCTTTTGGGACTCAGCCCAGTGTTTCCTGGTTATTTTCTCACTTTCAAAGAGATTGGGTCCTCAGATACTGTCACATTTCTTGTAAAACCCTCTGTACTGTGTACAATGGATATTATAATGCTGGGCTCATTCTTGTCCTCTGCCGGCATAAGGGAGTTGGTGACACTAAATGAATGTGGAAGAGGAGCATGGGCCCACATACCATGTGTGAAAGCAGAAAAGGGCTCTCACTCTGGGCAGACATGAAGGTTATTTGGGACTGACACTTCTTGCAGTGTTCCTCCTTCACCCAGCCCTCTCTCCTTCCACTCTGACTCTCAAGCTCCCACCCCAGTTTACAGGGAGCACTTTGGGTTACTTTGAGTTCGTGGTCTGGTTTCCATCACCCAGGACAGGTGCTGTCACTTTTGGCTTTTCAAAGAGCCTTCCTGCACATCACAAGCCTAATGGCACTTAAGGCTTTCAAGACTGAGGTAGATACAAGTCTCAGAATATGAATTTTTGACTGGCCAATAACTCTCCCTCTAGTTCAAAAAGAGATATTTGATGCTGTATACACTGACTGCCACCTCTAGAAAACTGAGCACTGCAATCCCTGCAGAATTCATAAACTAACTTTGGCCACTTTCCAGTACTTTCTGAGTTTGTTTCCAAGAGATGGCCAGGAAGAGGAATATTCTCAGCCCCTGAGGACAGTGGCTTTCAAATTCACCCATTCAGACAGTTGCACAGCTTTATTCCCAGAGCAGCAGTGACCTGAGGCGGACACATCACCTGGGGGCTGACACATCTGGTCAGCTTAGAGCTGGAGGAGACTGAGCCCACATCCGTCCCCAGTGTACCACTCAGTCACATTGGTTTTTTAGCTTTCATTTTCAGGCTTTTTTTATTTTAGTGTAGAATCACAAGAGTAGTCTCATCAGTTTAAACCAACCCACAGGTAGGTTTTTGCAGCGTAGCACAATGAAATCTGATGTACATTTTCCCAGAAAGGGCTGTAAGTAGTTAAAAATACTTCTTGTAGTCTAACCATTTCACTCTAATAGCGAGGCATGTTTCCAAAACACGTGCACATCATGTGAGATGCACATATGAACATAAACAGTGATTTGGTAAAGGACTGGGACAAATCCTGAGGGAGAACACAGCTCTGCCTGACACGAACATGTGACTGAGGTGCTGTAACGCAGATGAGGCTGAAGCCCAGGCTATGGCATTTCACATCCTTTGGTATGCCAGGTGCTCCTCACATCTACACCACAATTTGTCACAGCTGGTTACATCCGCACATCATGTTCAATACATCTCCCAGGCGCAAAATGAGAGATGATCAGAGAAGTTCTGAAATACCTGACGTGGGGAAAGGGGGACATTAATTGCAGCATTAAGGCTGAGTGTGGCACAGAGTGGGAGCTGGAAGAGGCTCCAGGGGGGAGCATCTGTAGAGTTGCTCCTTGTGCACAGGACCACTGTGCACCACTTTGGCATTTTGGTTATTTAGCAGTGTGATATCACAGCCCCCAGCATCCCCAGTGTAAAAATGACCTGGGGTGGGCACGGGATGGAGGATGGATGCCCGCCAGCCCTGCCCTGAGCCCACACAGAAATGCTGGGCTTGTCCTGCTGCCTCCAATCCCAGAGACCATGTAGCAGGTTGGGATGGGAGAACCCCTGTAGAAAAGCAAAATACCCTTCTCCTTTGTCTGTCTTCATACCCCCCTCCCAGATCCGTGTGTATCTTAGGATGGAAAATGTCAGGCATAGCACTAAGACAGTAATCTCTCAGCAGATGGGAGTCGGGGGGGGAAACAGAGCTCTAAAAGTTTATAGCAGAGGGTAGTATAAAAAAGCAGCTAAACCAAAGCAAACAGCCTGGGGAACAGAGGGAGCTCGGCATCTCTGCTGCAGAGAGATGCACACGCTCTGTCTGCAGGAAAATGTGCCTCTCGTGCTGCCGGCTAATTCACCACGGCCGAAAGTTTTGGGGGAAAGCAGGGAGGGTGTGGAAAGGCAGGGGGAAGAGCAGGGACATTGCAGAGCGGCAGCGGCGGGATGCGAGCGGAGCATCCTGCGGGACCAGCGCAGCGAGCGCGGCCGCAAGCGCGGGGCAAGGCTGATCTCTAGCGGTGCGCTGCGGCTCCCGCGGCTCCAAACCCGCCCAGATTTTTTCTTTTTTATTTTTCTTTTTCTTTTTCTTTTTTTTTTTCCACTTTTAAGTAACACATCAGAATGTGTTTTCTCCCGCCAAAGCCGTTTCTGTTGCAGCGCTATGTGCATCTCTTGGAGCAGAGCTCCTCTGGAGTGCAGGGCTTCTTGGCAAGGTTTGTTTGGATAAAAAAGGAAAACACTGATTTTCGATCTTTCTAGAATATTTCAAATCGTTGTTCAAAGCTATTGTTTCTCTTTATTCTCTGATGAATACTTGTATTTTATTTACTTCCCTGTCATGTCCACTCTAGCTCCTCCTATGACTGATGGAAGGAGAAAAGGTGGAGAAAGGAGACATGAAATACCCTTCATTACCTGAGTGAAATCCCTCTGATATTCCTCACACTTGAAAATCTCAGTGATTAACATGTCTTTGGGCATCTCTCACTCAGTAGTGGAGCTTGACCAGGGTTAAGAACTTGCCCTGTGCCCTTCACTGACTTCTGTGCTGCCATAGCCAATGTCTACATTTTTCCTGGACAGAGAGACACTCCTCAGACCATGCTTTCTGTTCAGGGTTTCTTTTTTTAAATTTATTTTTATTTTTCTGCCTTCTGCTAATAACTTTCTCTTTTGACAAAAGCAGGGCTGTCCCCTGCAGTGCTGCCTCACTAGCAACAAGTGTTTCAAGCGAGAGGCCTTGCTCCCCAGAAAAGGAGACAAGCCAGGGCAGGTCTCAGCCTTTCCATGTAATGCCTGTATCCTGAAATTTCCTTAAAGTCCACGAGGAAAGGATTTACTACAGGGTTTTTCTGGTTTTAATGTTACTATGGTGTGAAAGAGAGGAAAATGTGCAGGTCTTGCACAATGTAGTACTTCATGCCATGAGTTGGTCAGGGCTGGGCTGGGCAGGAGCCTCTGGAGGCTTGAGGGCATGGTGTTAAGTCATATTAATGCCAGCACAAGCTGGGAACATTAATACATGTAGAGGAAGCTCTCCAATTTTGTCACCTTTCCTGGACCTCCTTGGTTTGGGTTTTCGTGGGGTACACACTTATCCAAACTCCTGCCATGGAGTCACTGTGAAAAGCAAGTGTTCAGGGCTCACACCACAGCATTTCAAAGCAGCCCTGAGCACTTTCTGCTGGCTTCAGACCTGTTATTCACATTTTGCCACTGGCTGTCCCTCTCACAGCCCCAGCAGCCACTCCTGACAGCGTTTGCTGCCCTGTGATGAGGAACTGTGTGACAGCCAAGAGGTAATGAAAGTCCTGCAGCAAGCTGCTGTCATCTGTATGGATCCTTAGGCTGATTCATGCCTCTCTCTCTGGCAGCACTGGCCTGACACATACTGCTCTTCCTGGAATTAAGGAGAAGCCAGGGGACAGCTTTGCAGCTGGAGGAAGCCACATGTAGAAAGTGCCTCTCGCTGAGTCTTGATGGGGAATCCTCCTCGTCCAGTTGTGTTCACAGCTCCAGAGGCCAAGGGTCCATTTGGTGGCCTCTCAGGCACAGGCAGGCACAGGAGAAGGAAAGATTTGCCCCACTTCAATGCTCTTTTGGGGTCTTCCATGGGATGAGTGATGTTTCCCATGCAGGGCTTGCTTTTCCCCCTGCAGTGCAGGCAGAACAGGCTGTGCTTCACCTCGAAGGGGGCACCAAAGTGGCTCTTTCTCCTCTGTCCCCCATCCAAGTAAGGCTACTGTACTCCCTCATTTGGAAGCCACAGTGATGGAAGACATACTTAAAAGCCTTCCCACTTATCTATATACATATTTATATAGCTGCTGCAGGGCATTGAAGTATTACTTGTTACAGGCTCCTGCTTTTCTACATTTTCCCACCCATATTGAAGTCATAATGTCATGGCCTGCATATTAAAGTAGGATGCCTGGGAAGTGCAGATCACAGCCTGCAGATAAGTGCATGAAGGTCCCAAGTGTTGCTCTGCAGCTGTAGGGAGCACAGGGAGGGAAGGAGCCACCAGCCCAGCAGAGTGTGGGGCTCATGGATGTGCAGAAAAGCCACAGCTGAAGCAATAATGGATCATAAGCAAGGACCCAGTGATGTTTCAGCAACAACAGGATGCTGTTAGGGACACTAGAAAGCTCTAGAAACAGCCTGCACAGGTAGGACTGTCACACATATATAAATATGGTATCTGTTGTCTGCATGCAGCACATGTACAGGTGTGTGTGCAATGTTCAGACACATCTGCACATCTGGATGTTCTGCACACTGGCCAGAGTTGTCCTAACTGGATATCTGGGTCTTGGGCTCATGGCTTAAATGGCACTGGAGCAAGAGCTGGTGCAGGCTGTGTCCTTGGTGCTGCCTCCAGCAGCTTTGTCCCCTCCTGCGCTGCCTCTTGGAACCCACGCTCACATTTCTGTTCCCATTATGCAAAGCAGGAGCAAAGGCTGCTGCTCTCAGCAGTGCTCACAAACTGAGTGTGTTGAGGGCAAAGCCCTGCTCTGCTCGTGTGCTCAATGTCATTTCTCACAGGTAATGGCTGCTGCTAAATCAGCCCCAAATCGGTTCTCCAAACACTGCTTAACTGCTTACATGCTTAGAAGTAAACCACGTTTAGCTGCCTTTGACACTTTTCCATCTTTATTTTTATGCATTAAGATCAATTTCATGAACTTTCCTAGGTAAGATGATTGCCATCGGCAGGAAGAATGTAGTAAATTAATTATAGATGTGTGTTAAATTACTTTCATTACCACTCTGAGTTCTGGGAGGGAGTTGTGTGAGCGGGATGACTGATGAAACAGTGTTTTTACATATTCCCCCGGTAATGGATATTTTTACTTGGCTGCCAGTGTTGTTTCTCAGCTCAGAGTAGCTGGAATTACACATTTCAGAAAATGGAGGTTCACTCTAAAATTGATCTCCAAAGATTGCCAGAAAACTGTGGCTAAGACAGACTGGCTGGAGCACAAGCTGTCTGTTCAGGGCCTTGGTGATGCACAAAGGTGAACTGAGGGAGGATTCATTCTGTTTACATCAGACACACCCAAATCCAAGGGACTCACTTGCATTTGGAGTGTTGTTGCTAACACTGACAAAGGCATAACAGCCAAGACAAAAGCCAACACGACTGGAAAGTTATTTTCCATATTCACCTTATAACAACCTTGGTGCAGGGTATTTTCTAGGGATTAATGGGCAGGCCAGTTTAATAGCTCTCTGCTGAACTTCAGGCTATCAACTTTTCACAGCGTATCATTAATCCCTGGAAAATATCTAGGTTCATAGCAGATATGAGTGAAAAATAATACACATGTGAAGGTAAGTATAGTGTTATATATACTGTGATTGGTGAAGGTAAGTGTTTAATCATGTCCTGGCCCTAATTGCTAACTCCAGATGCACTTCAGAATACAAGTAAATGAGGTACGGCTTAGTTACCCTGTAATTACAAAGCAGCTTCACTGCACTTCTATTTATATAGTGTATAATTACTATCTTCTCTGGCTGAAAGCTGAAATCATAATAACATTGTTTCTCATGTTTCATACTGAAATGTGCTACAGAATACTGTATTTTGAAGGATTTCTGTAACAGGTAAGTCAGAGGACAAATACCTACTCAGTAAGTTAATTCAATTTATTTCTAGCCACTGGACTCACAATCTTTTTTGATTAAAAAAACCAAAAAATCTAAAGAAATAAGAAATATGAATCAACATACATCATGTCCCAGGTCATGAGCTGTGAACAAACATTATTATATGGTTTGTCCTGCCTGGAAGAGTGGAAAGTGGAGCCCAGACACAGAGAGCAGCCGGTGTTCCCTCCCCAGTCCCTGGCTATGGTCTGGGGGTGTAATGAAAAGAGCTCACTTCTCCCTTCCCATTGTGACTGGCACCTCTGGGATCAAAGATGTACCATAAGGATGCTTTGAGAATCCCTTCTGATACCAGATTTGAGTGACTCAGTCTTTTAACACATCAATCCAGACATCCCAGAGGAATGCAGCCCCTGCATCCCAGCCTTCAGCAGGTGGAATTTCCCTTCAATCTGCCAGAGCAGTGCTGGGTGTGGGTGTGTGCATGTGCACACAAGGTAGGGCTATCTCAGAAGTCTGAAGCACATCACAGAGATTTCCCTGCCCACGCTGCCTCTGCAGGAGCAGGGCTGTGGAGGTTTCCATTAGACTTGTAGAAGTGCCAAAAAAACCTCCACAGTCTGCTGGGAGAATAATTAGAGTTGGCAAGTTTGCTCAACAAGCAGTTCTTATACATAGTATTAATGGGTGATAGGTAGAGTCTGTGGTTTTTTCACTTAATAATGCATGGAACCTCCTAGATATTCTAAGGATCTCTCTCTGGAGCTGTGCTTGGTGATCACAGGCATAACTAATGGTTGGGACTGATTACATACTGATTAAAACTACTTAAGAATCTTATCTGTCCAGGAAGAGAATGCCAGGCTCTGCAGCAGGAGGCAAGTGCTTGTCCCTATTTCATTTCAATCATACCCATTCATCTGAAAGGCTCTGCTTTGCACATCAAACAGGATCCAGGATTCATAAGGAATCTGATGTGTCAGAATTAGATCTTGAAGCTTACATCTTTGGTGAATTAACATCTTCCTCTTCTTGAAAGCCAATGGATACAGGAAAGTGTAGAAGCGCATTCTTGTTTACTGCTTGTCCCAAACAGCAGTGTTCTCACAGGAGGTGGGAGTTTCTTCATGTGACACATTTTGTTGGGATACCTTTGCATCCAGCAGACAGAAGCCCAAAAAACTCTGGAGAGCCTTGGGAAGCCATGGCAAGCCTATGGGAAGCCTATGGGAAGTGTTTCTCTGTGTCTCTCTTTCCATGAATTTAGTCTGATGTGAAAAATGACAAATTCATGGGCTGGGGAGTTGGACCATGGGCTGGACCATGCGGAGATGATGATGGTGTGAGGGTGGGTAGTACCAGCTGAGGTGTTTACACCATCAGACTGCCAGATACTTTCTGAAGTAGATGCAGACTTTGGCTCCTAAGGGCAAAGTGCAGGACTCTGTCCTGTGTGTGCATTGAGGGACATCCCTGTCCTTTCCAGCATCCGATACATTGGCAATAGATCTATTTCCTTCTTATCCCTCCTAAAATCTTCTGGACTTGTATGCCTTGATAGGTGAGACATAAAACAGACATGTGTTCACCAAAACTCTACACTGGCCTGTTGGTTTTGCCTCCAGCCCTTGCCCCAGCATGGGCTGGGAAACACAAATTCAGCCACCTACAGGCTTCTGGTGTGACATTAATAATCCTTGGCAGAGGAGCAGTGCTGGACATGCAGTCTGTGAAGAGGCTTTGCAGCATTAATGATCTCCAGAGGTCCCTTCCAACTTCAACCATCCTGTGATTGTGTGTGTGGTTCTGTGATAGCTGACACACACAGCCCTGGGCACCAAGTATCTGTCCCTGAGTTACCTGTGACATCAGAGACATCGAAATGTAAATGCATCTTTTGAACACCAGGAGGGACTGCTGTATCTGGAGGGTACAAACCTGGGTGTGCCAAGCTGTCCATGAATTGCATGGTCCCTGCTTGGTGCTGCTCCTCGGAAGTCGTCCCTGTCTGACTTGTGTTGCAACAAACTTTTTAGGCTGTCCAGCAAACTGCATCCTGAATGGCTGACTAAAATATGATCTGCAACTCTTAAATGACTTTTTAGTACTTCAGAAATGTAGGAATAGGAAGGAAATATACTGTTAGAAAGTATAAAAGCAGGATGTTATGAGATCCAAGAGCTGTGTAAAGTTAGTGTGGCTGACTAAGGGAGAGAAAAGAAAAGAAAAAAAAAAGAGAAAAAGGCCCCTGCNGAGGAGAGGAAGAATTTGCCACCCAAAATCATCAGTACTAGTAAAGTTGAAGAGACGTAGAGTACATTTCAGAAAGTAGTTACACAGAAACAAACAAATACTGAAAAAATACAGATCATGTTTAAATATTGTCCAAATTTATGCCTTTTTGGAGGGAGGATACATACAATTTTCCACTTGTGCAGACATCCTCTCTAACAGTTTGATTGATGGGCAAAAGGCTTGGATATCTCAAGCCATGTGTTTGTTTGCGCCTTTAGACACCTTCATTGTCGAACATGAGGAGCCTCACCTTCTGCAGAAAGTGCAGCACAAATGTCACAAGGGTCACACCTTGACCTGTGCAGGGCTCTGCAGGACAGAAGGTTGCACAGTGTATGAAAAGGGAATTTTGTGATGCTGTTACTGGTGATAGCAGGGTCTCGACCACAGTGACACAGAACACCCCATTTACTCATGGATGTTCATATTTTTGGTGTCAGGATGTAAATGAGCCTCTTTTCAAATCCCAACTAAAGCACAGCAATACTTTAGTGAGTGTCAGAGCAGACAGCAAATCAAATCTGTGTTTCTGAGCCACAGAAACCATTGTGGGAAGCTTTGCTGACAGTTATGAATGTCACTCATCAAAACGCCCTCACACAGTTCTGATAAGTCTAAATAATACTATTTTATAGACAATGTCACTGTCACTGCAGAGGGCATGAAAGCCATCTTTTAAATTCATTCCAGATGTAATCTGAATGCACCTGTATTGTCTACAAGGCGTTTTCTGAACACAACCAAATAAATTTGGTGTCAGCTGCCATGGGAACTGTCCTTCTGAATAATCTCCTGTGTCGTCTAAAATGATTGCATATTTCAAACATATAGGTTGGCACTTCATTTGATTGTTTGCTTGCTTACTAATTTTAACACGGTTACTACCAAGTTGCTTCTATTCATTTGTGGTTCCAGACTTCTCAAGTCTCCTTGTGTGTTTTGTACTTTCTAGACATGGTTCATTCTTTCTTTTTAAATGATGTTTATATGTGGGGCAAAGTAGCACCTGGCCCAAGGTGTGATGGCAGAAAATGTCCCCTTCTGGTCGCATGACATTCCAGCATGTGTCAGAGTCACTGCTCTAGCATTCTTTTAAAAAGGGAGGGAGGAAGTTGTACAAATTTTGCCACACCAAACTAGTGAAATATTTGAATTCTACCTCCATGCCTTTGAATTTGGAAAGCTAAATATAGGGAGGATAAAAGCGAGGGGAACTGTAAACGGAAAACAAGTACATGGGATAAATCTAAATCCAATCTGTGGCACTTGTCACACCCCCCCATCAAACACCACTCTGTTGGCTTCTTTTGTGGTGGTTGGGAATGATGGCTCAGCATCCAAATCAGGCTCTTGATGGAGTTTGATCAGCCCTGGAAACAATGGCAATTACTTCTAATAAGGTCACAAGCTAATGAAATATGAAAAAAAAAGCCTCATAACTGCACTCCAAAGAAAGTGTTTGCAATCATCCCTGCACATCTGATATCCCAAATATCCCCCTTGTGCCTAGCACGCATATTTATGGCACAACACTCACACCTCTTGACTTGCTTACACAGGTGCTTTCCAAACCTAAGCAAATATGAATATTGTGTTCCATTTGCCACTCAAATCACTAAATTAGATGCACAGGCAGCTTCTACTGTGCCATGAGAGCTTTTTGCAATGGTTATTTCATATTGCACTAGTCATTTTTAATAACTGAAAATGTTCTCAGGAAAGTTTGAGAGCTTTCCAAGAAAGGATTACAGCCTGGGTCTGCAAAGTGTTGAATTCATAGGATTTGAGTCAAGGAAGTGTTTCTAGGGCTTTTAAATACAAGTGCAGAGTTATTTGGCATTGCTTTGCTGCAGTGATGAGTGGGATGTCATGATCAGAGGTTTGAGTGTAGGGTGGCAGCAGGAGCAGGTAACAGGGAAGAGTCAGGCCACCCACCAGTGGAAACCAGCCATTATCACCAAAATTGTCTCAAAATAGTCTGGCTTCCTAACTGACAGAAATAGTGCCATAATCTTAAAGGCAGAGTAAGTTTCTTTGACAGGAGGGTGAGTAGGTTAAATGAAGTAGCTGCTTCATGTTAGAAGAATTCTGAAGCCTTAAAGATCTACTTATCCAGTGAAACATTTTTTGCCCTCAGGGGCAGTTTAACAAAGGTATCTTTTCCAGAGGATTTTCACAGATAGCTGAACAGGACGCCTTTTTATTAAAAATCTTACCTGTATTAACAAAGTTTTGTGACCTAAAAAGCTTGCTTGGGGTTTCTGAGAGACGAGGAGCCTGAGTATCAGCTCCTGCTGTAAGGACAGCTGGGCATCTGGGTCATTGCACTGGGGATTAATTGATACAACCTGGTGGAAAGGTATGAGAAGCATCCTGTCACGTCCTTGCCAGGTCATCCTGCACTATTTCAGGCTGGCCCAGACCACCAAGGATGTCAAAGAAATCCAAATCAACAAGAACATGAGGCTGTGTCCAAGAGTTGTGTGACTGTTGTGCATGGAGCCAGGACTAGAAACACTCTGAGGATAAACTCCTTACTGAATCAAGAAGCTGCATTACACACACAGGAAAATGCAAACTAATGTAATTTTAAAAATAGTTTTATTAAGTATATGACAGTATATGACAGAAGGCGTATTGGAAAATATTCACGATCTTCTACTAATGCCTTTTTAAATGAAATATCACAGATACATTTGACAGAAATAAAGAGTATTAAAAACAAGCACTGAAGGCCTAATTAATTTATATATGTTTTGGTTTTTTCAGAGAAAACACAAATTATGACATAAGGCTAAAATTTAAGTCCTACTAAAATCAAAGACCATTATTCTTCAAAGAAACGAAAGAATTCACAGAAAAGGTTTTGTACAAGAAGACAAGAATGACCTAATTTTAAGAGTACAGTGTATTTATGAAAGTATTTTTACAAGCCTTTCTTCATATTGTGTACACGAGTGACAAGAAAATAGAGTTCTTCAAAGACAAAACTGAAAAAATATGACCTGACTACATATGGGTACCATTGAAACAAAGAAAAAGGAGAACTAACTTTTGGACTAGTTTTAGCTTTGAATTTGGGTAATATGCCTGAAAAATCCTTGTTTTTTAGCTAATCAAATCCATGAAATTCCACAAAAGTCTGATGATTCAACTGCATGGTGCCATGCTTAGCATCCACAGCTCTTGGGCAACAGCTGCTTGGTATAAAATACATCAGAGTGCAAATCTTCCCGGATTGGAATTACCACCACAGGTTGAGAGCTTCCTAAGTGGTCTCAGCTCCACCTCTGCATCACTGACCTGGGCAAACTTTACTGAATGCAACGGGGTGGCAAGGGGCCAGCAGGTGTTGCAGTGCCAGCAGCAGGGAGCTGCCTACTCCAGCCCAAACAAGGGGAGGCAGCTGGGTTTGGATTCCCTCCAGGAGCGATCCAACTGGAGCAGGTTAAAAAAAATATGGCACAAGGTCCCAGCTGTGAGACAGTGCTCAAAATCACTAATCCTGAGTAGTGTGAGGCACACAGTGAGCAGAGTACACTGTAGAGCAGGCTGTGGTTTAATGCACCACTATCCTTTGTATTCCCTATTTTCTAGCAAGGGGATCCCTGTGCTCAGCAGGGCTTGTAGGCAGCTAAGGGCAGCGGATTCCACTTCAGCTCTGGCATGCCTCAGCTTTATTCAATGCAATGATGCCCAAAGCTCCTCTGTGCTTCAGTTCTTCATTTGTGCAATTAATTAATAGTGGCAACACTTACTGTCTCACCAGGGTGTTGTAAAGAAAAAGCTCACTAGAAATAGTAAGGCACTCAGAAATTGGATAATAACGACTTTGTAAGCTCCCTGGGAAAAATCAAATTTGCACTATTTGAATGTAGGTCAAGGGTTAAGCTTAAGACTAAAATTCTGCCCCGCACAGACAAAGCACCTGAAGAAGGACTCCTATCTCATGTCAGCCTTGTCCTGGCCCCCTACAAAACATCACCTTTCCCTTTTCTCTGGGAAATGGGGAATATCTGAAGGAAAATATTGCAGGATGTTTGATATGCAAGTGGATACTGCTGTGTCCCAGCAGTGTATAAGAATCAGGAGTTGTTTCTGTTCTAGTCTTCTCCTACAACAAAGAAGAGGATGCACATGGCAGAGAATAGAGTAAAATTTTAAAACCTAGTGTGATTTCACAGCTGGTACTCACTTGAGCAACCCAGAAGTCATTTCCCATTCAGCCCATGGGAAAAAGTTTAAACTTCACTTGTGCCATTCATTTCCTTCTTTACTCCTTCTCCCTTCTCTCTCAAAGGTTCCAGCTCAGGCCCATCCTGTGTGGAGTCTTTGTTCCAGTTTATTTTGCCTTCATTTTCTGTCCTTACAGATTTAGGATCCTCTCCTTTTGTCTTTCTTTCCTTCTCCTCCTTGGCAAGCATACGATAATTATAATAATTCATGATGAACAGAAAGGTTCCTGCCAGGACCATCACAGCTCCACATTTAATGAACATATATTTATAGTCCCCAAAGGTATCAATAAGAATTCCTGTAAAATATATATTTAAAAAAAAAGGGAAATTTAGAGATGAAGGCAAGGATATTGTGTTTTCAGATCCTATATATCAAGGAACACCCTTGTGGCTTTAGGATAAAACATCCTCTGAACTTCTGGTCTATTCCACAAACACCCTGAGCCTGCAAATACTGGACATGTGTTGCACTATACAGCCTGTGGGTAGTTGACATTGGTACAGGTAATGCTCTGATAATTTGCACAGTTCAACAGAAGGGGACAGAACCTACACTGCAAAGTCTGGACTTTTCCAGCACATCCATTTCTTCCATGCCAAAATACTCCTCTGATCACAGAGCCTGCAGGCAGCCTTTCCACTGACTCCAATGATCAACTACAAGGATATCCATTTGGCTGGGCAGTCAAAAAGCAGCAGAAGAGAAGACTTCTATGAGAATGCACTTGCCCACTGGGTCCCATCTCAGACTCTTGGCAAAGAGTCTCTGTGATTTATTCCACCACGGGTCACCCACCAGCATTAGAGGGGACTCAGCTTTTGGTCACAGCTGCCCTTTCTGCAGTTACACTCATGATCTAAAGAGGAAAGGGCACAGCGTGAAACTGGAAAACATTCGTTCCAGGGAAAGCAAAGATGATGCTGTCAATGTCAGATAATTCCAATGCCAAGACAAATGTGACAGGTTCCTCTCAAAGGTTAATGCCTCTGCTATGGAGTTACAGAGTAATTGAAGGGAGACAGCTTAATTGAAATGTCACCATTCTCCATTATGTCAAAATGTAATGCAAATCTTATTGGGATTATGATCCTGAGCATTAATTCCCATTTACTGGGCAACACAGACCATTCTTAACATCCCAAATTCTAATTAAAGTAAGACCCACTCCTAACCTGGCCTTCACAGTACAGACAATCTTCCCTGAAACTGGCCCATCATCCATTAGCTCTCTGACGTTTTGGAATACGTTCTCCTCCTCAAAAAGAGGGACCTTTAATTACTTCCCAATTGACCCTTAACGTTGAAAAGCTGATGATTAATTATCCCACTGCATTGCACTAACAAGAGTTTTTATGGTCACCAAATAGATTTCCTGATCACAAAAATAATAATTTTTAACTGGTTTTGGTCAGTGGTTTTTCCTGAATCATCCCTAGCTGACTTGGTATACCATTTTCAATGCACTGTGTTTTTCATGCTACTGGTGAAACATCAGCCAAATGCTAATTGCAACAATTTTTCCTTTTCCGCTCATCAGGATGACCTAGAGGTCTCCTAAATAGGTTTCAATGAGGGTTTTAATGAGTAGAGTATTGGAAAATTCAACAGTAGGATAGTCTTGCCTCTTTTCCTTTGAGAATAAGATAAAGTCATAAAACACATTGGGAACAATTTACTTAGTTCATTAAAGCAGAACCCCGCAGTAGGTTATTAAAATGCCAAAGAACCAATAAATTTGCTGCTTATTAAAATGGTGGGGAAAACCATACAAAACTAATATTACTGATTATTACACAGAACTGTTTTAGCCTCATTAGCAGTCTCTAGTCATTAACTTAATCTCCCATACAGAAAATTATATAATTCAGAAAACGGTCATTTAAAAATGGTATTTTCTTTTGTTTGTCATTAATTAAATAATGAATCTCTAAGACAGCAAGGGGATACAGCTGCTTCTGTCACACTATATGAGCTACCCAGTAATATGCAGAATTAAACAGCTCTGCAGGATGTGTCATATAAAGCATTAGCCAGATCTCAGTTTTGAATCCAGGAAAAGGGTTCAAACTGCAAAAGGAGCATATGCAATAGAGGGAATATTAAGGCTGTTAAATCACAAGAGATCACTGCCCTTACTTATCTTTAGATGACTGAAACTCCTCCTGGAGACTCAGCATTGTCCACATGGACTTTTGTGGGCTCTGCCTTTTGATATTTCAAACCATGCCATCCAAAATACATCTTTTTAAAAATTATTTTTAGAACAGCCTTAAATCTTTCAGCTGCACTAAGATGACTGAAATTCCTAAGTGGCATACTCAGTCTAAGAGACAAACAGCAAGGTTTGAGTCAACAAGAGGCTTTCATAGAACTGTTGTGTTTTTCTTAAATTGTGGTGGGCTCCAGCCTTTTGCAAAAGGAGGAATCTCCAGGAGGAACTGTCTGAAGTGCAAGGTTCTGGGTGTTGTTGGATGTCCTACTCTGCAAGTTTAGTTCAAGTGTTTGAAGGGATCCAGGATTAAAAGATGATTCTCCAAGACTCACTTCAACCAGAGGACTATACAGAAAGGAGGAAAGAGGAAATGCTGGAGGAGACATCAAGAACATCCTTCCCTGCCCAGTTACTAGTTGGGAAAACAGTGATTGTGAGGCAGAGAAAACACATTTAGAATAATTTCCCGCAAACTGTGCTTGCAAAAGTCTAAATCCCAGTGACAGCCCAGTGTTAGAGAGGAGGAAAACCCACTCACCTCCAATGGGTGGTCCCAGCAGTATGGTGCAGCACTCGGCGATGGTGACGAGGCCGACGGCGCTGGTGAAGCGGGCAGCTCCCACCAGGTCCATCAGGGTCTCGAAGAGCATGGCACACACCATGCCAAAGGCCAAGCCAAAGAAGCTGGAGTACACAATGAGCCCCGTGTAGCTGGAGGCCAGCGGGCACAGGAGGTGGCAGGCGCCGTTGAAAGCGATGGCGAAGCTGAAGAAATACTGGATCCTTGGCCTCACCCACCTGCTGTTGGCAACGATGCCGGTGGCAGGGCGAGCAACCATGTCCACAATAGCAAGGATGGAAAGCAGGAAAGCAGCTGAATATTCGTCAATGCCAGTGTGCTTTGCATAGGGTGCCAGGAAAACGATGGGGGCAAAGAACCCCAGGAACATGAGCACGTTTCCAATCAGGTAAATCAAGAACCCTCTGTGTTTAAAGAGGGAAAAATCAAGGTACTGATTGACTTTTTCAAAGCAGTCCTTTCCTTCTTCCTCTTCTATTTTTTTCTCCATGGGGCCATCTTCAACGATCTTTTCTTTCAGAGCATCCTTCTCTTCCTTGTTCACCTGGGCTTTGACCAGTGCTGTGCCTGCCCCAATGGGTCTGAAGAGAGCTCCTGCCACACAGCAGTTTAATAAAATTGCCCCAAGAATTAAAAAGCTGCCTCTCCAGCCAAAATTGTCAAAAAGGAATTGGTTGAGAGGTGCCAGGGTGCAAAGCATCACGGGGCTTCCTGCCATAGCAAGGCCATTGGCAATGGGTCTTCTCTTCAAGAAGTATTTGCCTATGATTATCACTGATGGCTGAAGGTTGAGAGCAAGGCCAAATCCTGGAAAACAGTTCAGATAAACAAAGGAAGATTTGAGACCCATTTCTTCTCAGCTCATTTTTTAAGGAAATTCACAGTCAATTGGTTCACTAGTGGCTCTTCAATGCAATAATCTGGATGCAAACATAACTCAGGGTGTCTCTGAGTTCTGGCTGCCACATTTGGGTAACCAGACCCCAGAAACATTCTTTCAGCCAGAGAATCCCCCCCTCCTTCTGCACTACAAATCTGTTGGGTGGCAAAACTAGCACCAAGAGTTTGCTTCAGAGTGACCCAAAACAGCAGCAGCCTTGCTGTGGGAGAGGATAGATCTATTTTTTAAAAATGGCAACTCCCAGTTCGAGGAAAGTTGTTTTGGCTTGGACAGTGCCAGCCACCAAAGTGCATTTATCAAGGGCTGGCTTCCCCTTCCATGGGCACCCAACTCTGCTGCTGGGCAGCCAGACCTGCACAGAAAATAACATCATCCTCCTCAGCCATGACTGATTTGGTGCTGTGAGCAATTCAGGTCTGATGCAAAAGATTAAGAGGTCTGCAAGCACACAGCAAAACAGTTACTGAGGATGCTGATTACACAGGACCCTAGAGTGTTTCTTTTAATTAGAATTTATTTTTATTGCATTTAGATATATAAATGCCATTATAAATCTGCATTGCTAATTCAGTTGGCCAGCTTCTCCTGCACAGGTGGAATCTGCAGGCACAGATACCAAATGTGATGGCCTCAGTTTTCTGTGGTTCTGTTTGAGAGCACTGCCATATAGAATCATAGAATCACACAATCAGTAAGGTTGGAAAGGACTCCTAAGGCCATGGAGTCCAACCTTTGACCAATCATCACCTTATGAACCAGACCAGAGCACTGAGTGCCACATCCAGCTTTTTCTTGAACACTTCCAAGGATGATGAATCCACCATCTCCCTGGGCAGCCCATTCCAATGCTTAATCACCTTTTCAGTGAAAAAATTCTTCCTGATGTCCAACAATTCTTCCTGATGCCCAACATCAATAATCAATAATTAAACATCAAGAATATTTTCAAGCATTTCTTTGACATGCAGTATTTTCATTAAAAGTTCATTTTTCTGAACTCCATCAAAATGGCATTTAAAAATCATGCCACATATTTTCCACTCCATCATCCAGGAAAGAATGAGCCACATTAGAACAAAGCAGAAATGTAATACTTGAAGTGATTGTATCAGAGAACATGAAGCCTGAAAATAGGGTCATGCAGATTTTTTCTTGTTCATTAGTTGATATAATTAGTTTGTTTAACTGTGCAGTACATAATTAGGCATATTGCTTTACAGAAGAGAATTTACAAAGGTCAAGGTCCTCAAAATTAATTAAGGAACACTATCATTAGTCACTGATAGAGTAGAATCCAACTGATGCAGCAGAATCCAGCCAATGCTGGATAGCTTCAGTTTAAATGGGTTTACAAAATTATGATTTTTGCCAAGTCTAAAGTTCTTTTTTTAAATTACTTTGAAGTTTACAACATTAAAAATAAATTGAGATGGCAACATATTAAAATAATTCTGGATAAAAAACATTCTCAGCATGAACTTTTTTAGATAGTCCATATATTAGGCAGAGCACATCTTTGGGAAGTGCAGCCTGCTTGTAATGCATTTAGGCCAAATTCAGGGTGACCTGGAAACCACAGAGTAAAACCATAGCCCTGCTTAGAGAACACCCTTGGACAGTGTTGAAATATAGAAATTTATTTTTTTTCCACCTGAGAAGATGCAGCACAGCAGGTGAGAGTTTGCAATAAGTCCCCATTTCCCAGGCTGGTCAGTAAGGGCAGAAATTGAACCATCATTTCCACAGAGTCATTTTTGGTAGGGACACACCACATGTCTTCCAAAGGAGGAAAATCAGACTGGATGCCAGCTACCCACTTAAACAATAATCATCTCAATTTTTTTTATTATGTGAACATTAATTTGCCAGTCAGACAAATCTAATTTAATATTACCTCATGCTCTTCCCATTAATTAAATTTGAAGAGTTTCAAATTGAATAACTGGAATTTCAATTTACTTTAAGCTTTTGGCTGACTTTAGTGGGAAATATTTACATCCATTTTATTGCAGTTTTCAGAAAGTACAGCAGCTTTTCCATAGCTGGAATTGTTACTCAATAACCACATTTTCTCCCTAGGGATATGACAGAGAGGTCTGTCAGTGGTGTTGCAAGAGCAGAAGCAAAGCTGTGCCAGAGGAAGTGTCCTTTCCTGGATTAAATATATCTCACTCATATTAGAAGGAAATAAGTGGTGCTACAGGACTCAGCTGTGTAGTTATTGATATTGTTCTTACTTTATTAGCAAGAAACAATCTGACCAGGTATTTCAGTGCTCAACATTTACAGGCATGGCAAAGACTCTCCTCTCATTAGTCCACATGCCTCACTCAAGATCCCATTTTATTTCATGGCAGTGTAATTGGTGCAGATTAAACTAAACTCTGACCAGTTGTTACTACCTTGCAATTAGCTTTGAAATTTGCTGCTTCTACCTCAGATTTCAGAAGAGGTTGCATGCTGAAACATCTATTTAATGCATCCAGGCTGGCACCTGTCCAGGTGGACAGCTTGCAAACCCCATTTCTTTTTCTAAGAGCTGTAGGGAAACAAATGGGAAGAGGCTGTGGGGTTTCCAGTGCATGCAAAGCACCTCGTGCAGCCCAGAGTGCCATCAAGGACAGAGCTGCCTCCAGCAGCAGAGCCTGGTTCCTGCTCTGCATGCAAATGGAAACAGGCATAATCGAGTCAGCAACTGAGATTGCCGTGTCTAATCCCTGCACTGCAAACAGATACTTCCTGCTCTGCTCCTCTGAAGAGATTTCTATTAATATGCCAAAGGCACAGGACTGTAGCAGAGACCTCCTCATACCAAGACCTTGTTTTTACCTCCATCCCTGTGACTTACATGAGGCTTTTACATTGGTCTGTTTTCTTTCCAGGCTATTAGGAAGGAGGCTAGAGAGCGTGTGATGTTTACAGGTTGCTTTACAGTTTTGCAAATCCCCTTTACAAAAGCTTCTCTCCTTCTGCAGCCTCGTGATGGGCAGGCAGCCTTGTAATTGCCCTTGAATGCTCCATGTTAGGCCTGACCAGCAAAGATACTTCAAGCTTAATTAGAGGCATCAAGCATGTTAGCAGGCTTACAAGCATCTTCCCTTCTCTGTCAAATTAATATTCCTTCCCCAGCACACACCCTGTGCCTGGAGATGATGGGTGATCAGCCAGCACCTCATCCACACAGCTGCCCTTGTTCAGCAAGCAGGAGGAGAAGATGCACACAAAAGATGTGCTCTGCTCAGAGGAAACAACAGCACTGCAGACAAAAAGATATGAGTGTTTTATCTCTGTACCCCCTGGGGCTGGCACAAGGGTCACCTGTGTGCACTGAGCACTGCCCACACTATCAGCTCTCCATGCTGGGTGATGGACCACACTTGCAGACACATCAGGGACCAAGCACGAGCAAGGTCTTTATCAATCCTTGGTCCACTGGGGTTATGCACAGAATTCCCTCCTGTCACCTTTTTAGTCAAGTGCTTTAGAACATAGCAGCTGGTGCCTTCCTACAGCCCTGATTCTTGTCGGAGTCCTTCTGCTCACCAAAATGCATGGAAGATTTTTAGCAGAGGATTTATGGTTTCTATATGCTGATCCAGCATTAGTCAATTTAGAACCTCAGAATGGTTTAGGTTGGAAGGGACCTTAAAACCCATCCCATTCCAACTCCTTTGCCATGGGCAGGGACATCTTCCACTATCCCAGGTTGTCCCAAACCCCATCCAACCTGGCCTTGGACACTTCCAGGGATGGGGCAGCCACAGCTTCTCTCTCTGCAATGTGTGCCAAGGCCTCACCACCCTCACAGTAAAGAATTCCTTCCTAGCATCTAATCTAAACTGTCCTCTGTCAGTTGAAAGTGATTCCCCCTTGTCCTGTCACTTCCCCCTTTGCCTTCCTAGAGGACATTTGTTGAGCAGGAAATGATGCAAGCTCATGCATTAAGAAATATTGGGAGACATTCATTATTTTTTATTTCCCATCACTTTGTTCCTGGAGTCTCTTTCAAGGAATCTGCAAGATTTATTCATCCAATAATTACATAGTTTCACTTAATTACAATGACAGTCCTTAGGAAGAGTAAGGTTTAAGAGAGGGAATCCTACAAGGGGATTTATTCACTACTGTACAGATTTAATAAAGGAATATTGATATAGAAGAACAGGGTGACAAACTTTCTGTCCCAATTTACTTTGCTAGTGGCTGGTTTTATTGATTTTAAATGTTGAGCTCACATTTTCACATTCAGAAAGGAGCAACACTTAATGCATCTAAAGAGAGATTGGGAACATTCATTAAACCATACACCTGGCAACCTCAAAAGCCAATTTTGAACTCATTGTGTCATGTTTTCAAGCAGATGCCCTAGCTGCACTGGAATAAACTTTGGCTGTACCTTATCCAAAATAATAAAACGAAAATACTTACAATTAAGCATCTATACTCACACAGGTGGAGAGCCCTAATCCATCTACCTTTAAAAGCAATAACCTGGCACCTGCAGGCTTTAAAGATGCTGGACTGAGCCTATGCCTTATTCTGCTTGAGTTTCCAATATTGAATTTCATATTTCAATACAGGCAATCCAAATTGGAACTTCAAGAAGGAAATATAGGTTGTATTTTTTTCACAATAGGGAGATTGTTGCCTATTTTCAGTCAACTCCAGCAGTTCTTATTTTCAGATAAACGACCTCCTCACCTCACAAGCTGGCAGAGGGCAAGTAAACTGAAGCAAACCCCTGAAACCTCATCTCAGGTATCTCCCAGAGGGAAGATAACACACAGTAACATAGGAGCAAGGGTGCTTTTCTTTTCAGTCATACTTGTACCCAGAAGGACTTGCCTTGCCCAGGGCAGAGCACAGGCAACCTGGCTTTGCTTCAGGGGGAGCTGAGGCCACTGATGGCCACCATCCCCAGCAGCCTGGCCCAGAGCACTCAGCTGCAGAGAGCACAGCCCTGCCTGGAGCCCACACCTGGATCCCCCACCTGGATCCCACAGCTGGATCCCAGCCCTGCCTGGATCCCACACGTGATATTCAGCCAGGAAAGCACTGAGCAGGGAACATGCTCTTTGCTAAAGTTCATCTGAAGCATTGATAAGGAGGGCTTTTGCCCCACCAAATTTTCATCCCACAAGCTTTTTACCTCTCCAGCTTCCCGCTGTGTTTGTGTTGGTGCACACATTGCCCAGGTGTGGAAGCCCCAAGCCACCAGAAGGGAGCCTCACAGGTGGAAGGGAAGGAGGTGCTTTGTTCTCACCTGTGATGAAGCCCACACAGATGTAGAGCTGCAGGATGCTGGTGCAGAAGGCAGCTGAGATCATCCCCACACCACACAGGAGGCCCCCAAACATCACCACGGGGCGGCTGCCATAGCGGTTCACTAAAATGCTGCTGATGGGACCTGGGGAAAGAGGGCAAAAGGGTTCTTGAGGTCACATCTTCTGACAGAAGTCATGTTTGTCATAAAGCAGGTAAAGCTCTGCAACATCAATGGTCCTGAGTGCTGCTGACAGCTCCTAGGCTGACTTCAGGAAGAAAATGGAAAAGCAGAGATGGTCCACATGGAGATGGCAGCATGTCCAATGCCATGGGTGTGCAGTCAGTGACAGCTCCTGCCCCCAGGACTTCCAAGTGTCACCAGAGAAGGCAAAGAGCAACAACAAATCATGTGAACACAGCATCCCAGCACAGGAGCTTCTTGATTTATGATGTTAAACTATACACACAAAGCAGTGGCTCATATTGCAAGGCTGATATCACAAATGCTGTTGCATTTTTAATGCCTCTATTTAATGCAATTCCAATACTGCTGACCAGGACCAAAGCTTCAGCAGAACAGTTGTTAATTAAATCTTAATAGCAGTCCATGTAGGTAGAAGGTTTGAGATGATTGATTAGCCAAAGCTCAAAAGAACCAGTTTGGACTTGCATTTATGCAAAGAGGAGGTTCAGGGCAGTGCAAAATTATGAAAGAGGGAAATGGCTTGACAAAAACTGTGCACACTGAAACAAAGCATTGAAATCTGAGGAAGGGAGACCAGTAAAAATCAGAATGACAGGATGACATATATTGGAGGGACTATGACGGTACCTCAGGACCAACCTCCAGCTCAGAGAAAAGCCAGCTCTGAAGCTAGAACAGACTGAGAAGTCAGAACTAGAGAAGGCAAACTGCACGGGAAAGAGCAGTCCAGAAGTACAAGCCATGAGATGTAAGGAAAAGATCCTGTATTACTCAAAAACCCTCAATCAAAATGCTTCAAAAGTGATACTGGAAATGAGGAAGGGGAATACAGGCAAATTTAATATCTGAACTTACCTGGCCATTTGTTGTGCTACTTATCATGCAGTGATGGTGTTTCAGAGCCCAGTGTGCCTGTCTGCCTTCATTCCTGCCACTTCCCACCCCACCCACACATACAATACTGCAAACAGGTATTTTAAACTCACAGGCTTCTCTGAAGAGTTTGGCTGTGGGACCTACCTCACCACAGAGCCATGGTAGAATATTCACCTTTGCTTAAATACTCTCAGCAGGAAATATCTCCAGAGCTCTCTCCAGACCCTGCAAACCACAGCACTCCTGATCACAGGAATGAAACCCAGAAACCCCAACAATCCCTCAGCATGGCTGACAGCATCCAAACAAGTTCTCAGCTGTTATAATGTGCAAGAATAGAAAACAGTAGGTATGGCTGGTTTAATGTGAGGAATGAAGCCCATAGAAATACTTCCACTTGATGTCTGAGGTCAAAACATTAACAAATTAAATGCACACAAGCACAGTCTCAACAACATCCCTGTAACTGTGTGAGCTGTGATCTAGTCCCATCAAATGCACCATTCAATTAAAATTTCTGTGTGTGTATAGTTACGAGGAGAGTTTTTCTGCTAATCCTGTAACTGGATTCACACACGTGCATCCTTTTGCTGCACAGAGCACTACAGAATTCAATGAGAGGTTCTGGGGAAAGGGATACATATTTCAGATCAGCACAGTGAGAAAGAGACCCCCTTCTGTCTGAGTTTTCCCTGCTCAGGGCCTGAACTTGCATTGTGCTGAGCTGGTCTCAGCACGTCCTGTAATTCAATAGATTGAGCCAGTGCTCCTCAGAAAGGCACCAACATATTCATCTGCAGCCTAAGGGCATGCAACTCTTCCATTTTTCAATTTTCCACATGTCCGCATTTCTGCAGAATCAATCTAATTACTCAACTAAGAAAATGTGGTTTCAATTACCTTCACCCACTGGCAGAGGGCTTTCACCCTATAGGGTGTTGTACCATGGAGCAAAGCATTTAAAGCCCACAATATTCCTGCTGACGCTTCTCCCCTGCTCTGACCTGGGACAGCTACCATGGAGAGAAACCCCTGCTATGAGAGGAAAAACAGAGCTGCTTACATATGTCATGCTCTTGCAGCATCCAGTTTAGGAGAAGGGAAATTAGGATTAATGTGTTGGCTTCACCCATCAGGAAGGATGGGCTTGGACCATGACAGCAGATAATGAACTGGAAAGGGCTGAGGGCAGGATACATTCTGCCCAGATATGGGGACAGCCCAGGGCAGAGGGTGAAAAAGAGGAAAATAAATATTTGTATGCCAATGACTGGCTTTACAAATGAGAGCAGCATTTCTGTGTCCCTGGGGACACTCCATGTGTGCTGTGTCCTCAGCCACATCCCAGCTTCACAGCAAGCACTTATTAAGCCATGAGACTGAAACTTTTCCCCATCCTTGTCATGTGTGATCTCTCAGCAATGTTTTACAGGAGGTCTGCATGACATTCAGCAAGCAGCCTTCATCTACTGCAACCAGAACAATCAGTTTTACAACAGGAAAATCAGACCCATGTTTGCCAGTCCAGGTGGCAGAGCTGTGGTCTCAAGGGTGTCACCTGCCTGGCCTGGGCTGGGCTGAGCTCACACGGAGCTGTGACAAAATTCAGAAGCACAGAAGCTTTCCTCCTTCACAGCCTGAATGTGTCCAGGCCCTGTGAGCCTGCTTTGGAAAAGAGCCACAGCCTAGAGGATCACAGCCCATGCCTGTGAGGGACAGCACCTGACCAGCCTCACCCACACAGAACTGGGGATCAGAGACCTCTCAGGCACTCACTGCATCCAGTTAGAGGAGGAAACAGGAGCAGAACATCTGGACTGAACCTTCTCAGCCACAGGGAATCCACAGTAACAGCCATGATGAGCACTCAACCTGCACGAAAAGCTAGAACTAGCAGGAAAAGCTAGACTTACAAGAGACACCAAAAAAACCCAACCCAGAGCCTCAAACAGCTGGGAAATCAAACTTCCTTGAGTTCTTGCTCAAAGGCTGAAGTGTTTTTAACAGTCCTGAGCAGACCTTTCAAATGCATTGGAACAAATGCAAAATCACATCCCCAAAATTACTTCCACTTAAGTCGTTTGAACCTACAGAAACATCCACAAGCTTCAGCAGAGCAGCCTTTCAAAATCTGTCCCATCTCTGGGTGGGAAGTAGCACGCACAATCTGTCACATTTGGGGGCTGGTCACACCTCAGTCCCCAACCCTGCCAGCCTGGGCAGGTGACAGAGCACACACAGACCCCTCATCCTGCCCAGTGTCTGCAGCCATCAGCACCACACCCAGCAGTTCTGAGTGCACCCTCCTGCCCTGCTCTGCCCTGTGCCTCCTGCAGTGCATTTCTTGAGGGGGAAGTTGATTAAACATCAAATATTAGATAAGCTTAACAGCAGCATTGTGGGGTAGCTTCAGAAAACATAAAATAGCTCAAGTCGGGGCAGAGAACTGAAGAAGAAGGAACACAAAGCCAGCACTGCAGTTGTGGGAAATGTGAAACACAATTACTGCTATGCTTGCAGCTATTGCACAAATTAAAAGTGTGACAGGTCCTGGCAGCACAGTGGAATTGAAAAGCAGGACCTGTCATTTACCAGTTACTCAGCTGGCATGGAAATAATAAAGATATTGTATATTACCACAGAGAAACCATTTACGGTAACAGTGTGTGCAGCTTGGATCCCAAGGCCCCTTTAGCTGCTAATACCTGCCTGGTCAAATGTGCAGCAACCACAGGCTCCCTGTCCTGGCATCCAAATGAAGTCATTGTTCCCTCCTGCAAGCCTGCAGAGGGAGAAGTTAAGAGGAGTCAGGGTGATTTTTGATTCTTAATTTACAGCATCAGGTGAGAACAGGGCAGGAGGAACAGCTGGCAAAGCTCTCAGAAAGCTGCCATTTACCCAGCTTGACCTTGCAGGAGCAGCCACACAAACGCTGTGCAAGTCCCTGAAAAGTCAGAGCAGGCAGCAAAAGCCATCCCAGCTGTTGGGAATGTCCCCAGTGCACTGAGGCTTCCCAGGGAGCAGAGCAGTCAGGGCTGTCCCCACAGCCCCACCAATACAGCACTGCAACTCCTCATGATGAAATTAGAAGCATCATTTAATTAACCCCTTGCACCCCAGTACATTCCAATGCCAAGAGTGCTGACATTAGGGTGGTGTTTTGGTGCAGGAAGGGATGGCATTCCCCCATCCAAACACATGGCAGCTCCTTCCATGACCCAGTGACTTCCTCCCTTCCAACGAACTTCCAGCCATGGCCATTTTTATTACTCATTGCAGGTGGACAACACAGGACAGCAGAGGACACAGTGGGGATGCTGAGCCTCATCCTGCTGCTGGCTTCACCCAGAGCTGTGCCTGTGGCTCTGCACCTCCCCTGGCTCACAGGGACATGCTCTCCATCATCTCCATCAGCCCATGGTAAGAGCAAGGGATGCCTGCTCACAAGTGCTTCACTTTACACCCCAAGCCCTTGCAGAGCAGGGTGCTCTCCATGAGGCTTCCACTTCTGCCTGCAGTAAAACTCTGCAGCCTGGAGAGCAACAGTTTGCACCAAATATCCCCAAAAGATGCAGCCGGGATCATGGAGCCCCTGGAAGACTGATGAAATGTAAAGCACTATCCTCAGCCCATATAAATCAGGCTGGTTTAGTGCCTGTCCTGTTTAAAGCCTCTCTTTTCTCATACCTGTGGCAGATTTCCATTCTTTGTTAGCTGGTACATGAAAGGCCGTGTCAAAGAGGCTGCTCTTGGTGGCAAGAGAAACACAGAGACTCGCCAGTGGGGATTGCAGTGAGCCTGAACTCATTTGTTAGCTTGTCCAATTACTTTTCACCTTGAGTTTTGTGTTTGCAGACGTGAAAAGGACCCTGAAGAGGAGACTGTAAAACCATAAAAAAAAGCAAAATACCCTGGACTCTCCTCTCTTCTCCTCCACAAAGCCAGGCCATCTTGTCATTCATTCTTTTTGAGTCACTGAACTATGATCCAGAGAGGATCATAATGCAGAGTTGGCATATAACAAGAAATATCAATCTAGACTGGCTTAAACTCTTGCAAGTATGACAGTGCTCAAAAAATAGACACCTGAATTGCCTTCCTGTTTTCCTCAGCAAGACTCATGAATTTTTTATGAGCTGCAAAACTTCCAGTGCCGGTGTGAAACACTGATGTATTTCTAATAGAGACTAAAACATTCTTCTTTCCCATACCTCTGACCCTGTGTGTATATATATCCCTTATTTGTAAGGTTTGTCTTTTTTTTGTCTTTTTTTTTAACTTAACCTGGTACTAATGGTAACAGTATTCCTCCTTTCTGGTGGAACTCATCCTGCATGAATTTATGCTGCAATATTTCTGCGTAGGGCTTTCAGATAAGCAGCTAAGAGCTGAGGCCCTGAAAATCTGTAACCCAGAGGCTTCCAGCAATGTGGATGTTTTCCCAGGTTTCACAACACTGACCTTCTGGCAGTGCAAAGTGGCACAGAGACAGTGCAAATGTTCTAGGTCTGCTGTTCAGACCATTTGATGACCACACAGGTGATAAAACAACAATACTTTAAAATATTCAACTGCACAGACCACAGGGCTGGAAGATTTGGGACCACCAGTGCCCCAATGGCTGGGGCTGCAGAAGGCAGCTCAGCTTTTCCTGCTTTTCCACAGTGATGAGTGGCTCTAAAGGGCTGTTCCTGCACAGGGACATTGGTCAGCACCAAAATAACTGCCCAGATAGTTAATATTTGCCAAACTATTGTGGAAATACAAATAGGAACTCAGCATACCATGATTGCCACTGACTGTGGGGAGTCACTTGGGACACAAGAAGGAATGCAAAACATACTCAGCATAGAGAGAAAGGGGGGGAAATCGTTTATACTAATGGAAAGTCTATTATTACACCAGCAGTAAAACAATGGCAGGAGCAGGCCTACAATTTCCTCAGTAATAATCTCACTCCCTCCATGGAATAACAACACTGCCTTTGGCTTTGTAATTTATCCACCAGGGTACCAGCCCATCGTGACAGAGCAACCTCCTCATTGCCCCCCCAGTGAGAGTACCCCCACATTATTAATGTGCTGCCAGAGCCCAGCAGCCTCTGGAGATGGAGGGATCAGCCACCAGCTCCTGGTAATAGTGCACAGCCTGCAAAGGAGGCAGCCAGAGAAAACACAGCTGTAACTTGGGAGGAAAGGATGAGAGGGTTAAAGCTGCAGCCTTTCATTCTTTGTCATGCCAGAAGAAGATTGGCTAGCTCATGCTTTTAAGTGTTTGTATCACCAGGATGTGGAGAACTGCTGTTCACCCTCAGTAACTGAGCCCTTGCTCCAGATCTCTGGAGAATAACTGGTCATACCTGCTAATGATGAAGCTTAATAATTATTAGTCTCAGCTGCTTGGTTCAGATGGTTTGGTTTGCACCTGCATGGGCTGAGGAGCCCACAGACAACCAGCCCTTCCTCAGGCAGTGCTGCTGGAGACAGGATGGCCACACACCAAGGACAAGTGGCAGCGAGCACATGCCCCAGGTGACAACCACAGTCCCAAATACTCCTCTGCCAGACCTAACAGAGCAGCTTCCAAAGACCTGTCCACACCTAAATCACCCTGATGCCTTCTATTAGCGTTACTTTACATTGCAAATAATTGATTTTAAATAAGGAGGCTGAAATCCAGCACATGCCACAGCAGCTCCAACAGCTAACGTGGCCCCAGAGATGCTTCATTTGCTTCCTCATAGGTGAGGAAAACAGTCAGTTCATTTAAGGGGGTAATGGCTGCAGCTTCAGCACAATCCCTGTGAGATGATGCATAAGCCAAGCATGGAAGAAATTGTCTGGACACGCATTATTCAGCCATCAGACTGGTCAGTCCTGTGCTGCTGGGTCTCCTGGGCAGGACTGGCACTGTATTCAGCTGGAAAAGTAGTGAGAGCAGTGATCCACTGCAGCAACCAGGCTGCAGCAATCCTCCCTCCCCTGCACCCACCAGGCATGCCTTTGGGAATGCAGGGACCCTGACCTCCCAGCAGAAACATGTACATTTGCCACAGCAGCACCCTGATGTTAAAAAAAACATAAAGAAGAAAAAGAAAAACAAAGCAGACAAGGCCCAACCTTCAGAAAGACAAAGTGTTCTCTTCCTTATTCAGTATTCTTATCTGATCAGTGCTCTGGCATTTCGATTTCCAGATTACCCAGCTTAGATGCTGCTCCTGCAGCACACGGAGGAGCCACAGGCCAGCAGCTCCCAAACTGAGGCTGGGGACAAGGTCCTTTGTGTCCCTTCATATTGAGGCAAGTAAATAACCTCTCCTGCAAAGTGACAGCACTCAGTGGTTTCCCCAGCTGCAAGTTTGGATATCACCCTGTAGCAGATCACAGCTGCTCACCTTCATAAGGTCACAATATCACAGTGTTGGAGCTGCTCTCTTGTGATTTCTTTAGCTGTCCTTTTGCCTTGGCAGGACCACTGGCTTTGATCCCCTCCATCCCTGGAAGCCCAGCTGCAGGAAAGGTGTTCCCTGTGTGGCTGGAACATCCATTCCTGGAGGTCAGCAGTCCTTTGTTACCACTCTTAACATGCTGCTCCAAAAGGAATTTAGCCCTTGCCTGCTCGTGATCTCCAAGAGCTTTGCCCACCCTGGGAAGCCCTGCATGACTTGGCCAAGAGATCACTGGAGTGCCCATCCAGGGGCAGAAAGAGCTGCAGTGCTCTGGGATAGGTTGGCATCTGGGGGAAGAAGTTTTCACAGGTTTGAATTCCACTTGGGGGGAATGGATTACAACTCACTCCTTGGCTTAACACCATTAACAGCCCCCCAGCCAAAACTCTTCACTTCCTTCTCCCTAGTTCTTATTAATCTTGGTTTTTATTAAGTCTATCACATCTCTATTACTGCTGACCTTGTTAGCTCCAATGAAGGGCAAAATGATAAAGCTTTGTGACCAAGTCCACGAACACAGAAATATTTCACCTGAACCTACAGTGCTATTATGGCTTTTAAGTAGAACAGAGCTATTTAAAAAAATAAAAAATATAAACCCATACGTGGTGACCTTGCAGAGCTGGAGTGCTCTCTGAGAGTCAGGAGAAGTATATGAATCTGCAGCACCATCCATTACAGAAATAAAATCATTCCTCATCCAGCTTTCTTATCAAAATCTAGGATTCTAATGGTGCTGCTACCCCAGGGATTGCCCCTGCACAGGAAGATGTCTTGTTTCCACAGCATGGGGAGGCTGATTGAGTGGGACTCCAAGAGATGGGGAAGGTAAGGAAAAAGGTGAAGTCCAGCATCAGGCAGATCCAGGGAGCACCTGCCAGGGCTTGGGACAGGATAGCAGGATGCTGGATATCCACAGCACTGTGAATAAACAGAATAATCTTTGTCCTTTTGTTTCAGCCTCCATAAAGTACCCAGGTGGAAAAGCACATGCCTAGGGAAGTCCTGGTAAAAGCTCCACTTGAGAATGAAAGTTTGTTAAACCAGTGCTGTATTTGTCGCAGTACAGAGAGCTGAGACAGGTGAAAAAACCTCCCTCCCTCCCATGCCTCAGTTTCCCCTTGTAGTGCTGTGGTGCTTCACAGCTGTTTGAAACCAATTGAGATGGGTGGAGAGCCCTGGGTGGGGTCTTCTGGAGGCAGAGAAGGTTTTGATAGAGTCTGGACCAGAGCATTGGCAGTTTTGATTAAGTTAAAAACTGCAGAATCAAACTCATTATTAATATAGCTTTACACCACTGCATGTTGTAAGGTGCTTTCTAAACCTGTCACTGCAATTTATCATGCTAGCAGTGTTATGAAATACAGCTATAAAATTTTGGATTAAATGTTCAAGGTCAATGGTGGACTTTTCAACTTCCCTATCTTTTCCTTGCTGCTTTAGCAGATGCTCTATAAAGCACTTACAAGCTCTGGGAGAAAGTTTTTTTGAAGAAAAGATTTAGTTGTGGAGCATTTCCAGAATTAAATCTTCAGGTAATTTGATCTTCACCAAATTACTAGCAAATAAATAACAAGACTAATAAACACTGGTTGGTTTCAGGTGGAGGTTTTTTCACCAGAAACACTCTTATTTTTCTTGTGTTTGCAAATTGTGGCTCTCTGATGCTGCCTTTGTAAAATAGACAGACAGTCATTCCTTAATTTTAACGGAAATTTGGATGTGTTAGAGCAGCACCCTGGCGATTTTGGGGGGAGTTTTACAGCAGGGTATAAAGATTCTGAGGCAAGACTCCACTGCAGTACATTCTGAACAATTCATGGTGCTGATGCCATGAGCCTGAGCTTTTTATGTATTAAAGGACAACAGAAGCACATATTTACACCTACAAGCTGTATACAAACATGCACAGCAATCACAAAAGCGTGAAATTCTTCAAAATTACTAAAAAGAAGCTCCAATGTCCCCTGGTGTAGCCCCAGCTGTTCAGGCCGAGCAGCTGAAATGACTCTGCAGGAGGATCTGCTCTCTGAGCTCCCCTTGGATGATTCCTGCTACTCCACTATAAAGATGAAGGAAGCATTTGGCCACACAGTCACCATTAAAAAAAATTTAAAAAAGAAAATGCAGATCCTGTCCTAGTATTAAATTATTCTTTCTATTCTGGCACATGTGCCAAGAGGCTGGCTCGTTGTTCAAGCTCTAGCAGTTGGCCATATTAAAAGATATTACTTCTTCCCATGATCCTTACCTCTCTTACAGCCTTACAGGAGATCACAAGAGCTACAAGAACATTACTGCTATTAAATTAGTGGCATCACTATTTCTTATTTTTAGAATGTTTGGCTGTTTCTCCTGATGCTGAATAGGGCAACTAATTTACTAGCAAATTAATACTCCTTATCTTTTCTTTCCTGAGAGCTCTGCTGCCTCCTGCTTTCCCTGGGTAATGGCTATCCCCAGGGACACATCTGTGGCTTACCTTGAAATGTGTCACCCTTAAAAGTGGGAAAAGGGCAGCTGAGTTCAGTGAACCTGGCACCAAAACACAGCCCAAATCAGGAGATTCAAATGCCAAAGGCTTTTAGCTTTGCAACAAAATTGTTTCTTAAACAAAACTCATCCCAGTACGTGAGGCAAAACCTTGGGAATCTTGGTCTTGTGCTGGCACAGCAAACAGTGCCCAAGAAGGCAGTTTGCAAAAAGCAGCCCTGCCCAGGGCATCTGGCAGCATGATGGGTACCCTGTGGTGCTCCACATTTTGGGACATTTGCTGTGTCCTCCTCACCCCCAGAGCCTGTTATCTGGGTACTGAGGTGCAGCTGAAAGCACCTTTAGGGAAGGATGGTGCCATGGCCCTTGGTCCCTTATAGAATCAGAGAATCCTTAAGGCTGGAAAAGACATCTCAGATCATTGATCAGATCATTTTTCCTTTTTTTTTTTTTCCATACATCAAAGACTCTGCTCTGTGATACCCTTCTCATTTGGGGTAAGGAATGAGCTCTTCACCCATGACAAGAAAAAAAAAAGAAAAGTAGAAACATTGTAAAAAAAATCCTTCGTTATCAGATTGATAGGGCTTCAGCCTGTGGGATTTGGTCAGAGAAAAGCAATATTCCTTCATGCTCCTCACTCTCAAACCTCCCAGTCTGCCTTCTGCAATTGGAAATGTGGAATTGCTGAACAGGAGTTCTGGCAAGAACTACAAGTACCCCATCATAAAGTCTAGGCTATCCACTTTACTGCACAGTAATCTGTTTTACTACTTGTATTATAGTGACAGAATTGTTTTCTGCAACCTAGTTCAGATTAAGAAACTGAGGGATAAGACACATTAACTTCTGTAATATATATTACCAGAGCCTTGGCTGGTATAAAACAGCATCCTGGGGGAATTCAGCAGAAAGTAAAGGGCAGAAACAGCCCTGGCTGCTGATTTGCAGTTTTAGACTGAAAAACTGGAACTCCTTCGGTGCTACAAGCAAAGCCTCAGGTGGTCACTGTAAATCTGCATCCATGCTGTCAAAATCAACACAGCTTCTCCACTGGAGATTTGGGTTAGTTCATGTATTTTCAGAAAATAAGCTTCATTTGCATTATTTATGAAATGCAAACACAAGCTCTGTTACAGTGTAAGCAGCACAGTCCAAAAACAAGTCCTTAGACCAACAAGAACACCAAGGAAACCAAGAACTGTGTCAACAAAAGCTGTGGTCAGTGAAAACATCATCCTCTGAGTGCCCTGCCAGGGCATCGGGCGGTCACGATGGGGATGGAGGGAGCTGAGATGGGTCAGTCCTCCTGGGAATTTCCTTCCATGGCCCACAGCTGGCACCAGCAAATGCACCACTGGCCCCTGCATCCCCCCAGGGACATGTACCTGGTGTTTCATGTAGGAGATGCTCAGTGCCCCCCCCCACACTGTCCCCACAGGGCACAGCATCACCTGCACCTCCACACAGCCTGTGACCATTCTGCCTCATTTGGGAAAGGAAGGGAAGGGATGGACATGCTATGGCAACAATCATCTGCTTTGGTAGCTCTATTAGTTACTCAAGAGTATGTTGAAACCTTGGCGTTTTTAGAAGGTTTTTTTGGGAAGATTAGCAAAAATCCAGTGTTAAACTGTTTTCTAGTTTTTCAGCAGAGTAAACCAAGCCTTGTGTCCTCACAGTTCTAACAGGCACTGCCGCAGAGCAAAACCTGGGCAGCTCAGAGGAGCTGTCCTTTAATGAGAATTTCCAAACCACTGGAGTCATTCATAAGCTACACCTGCCCTGGTGTTAAATGCCCAGTCAATCAAAGCAGACGTTTTAAATACACTCTTGGGCACCCGTATTTCATTGACTCCGTGTTCCATCAGCTCCCCCCACACCCTGTCTGCAGCCACTGAAGCCACCCAGCAGCTCAGCCAGGGTCACAGGGAGGATCCAGCAAGCATCAGTCTCACCCCAGAGCAGAGCACAGGGGAGGACTGGTAACTGGATATAACTGAGCAGCTGCAAGGCAAGGGATTGTATAAAGGTACAGTCACTTGCAATTCAGTTGTATCATCCCCCACATCACCATGTAATAGCATTAGGGAGAGTAAAGTTAAAGCTCCTGCAAAAAGGCAGGAGATGCTCAGTTAATCAGGATAAGAATCCACTACAACATCCCAGGTACAGAGCACACAGCACTGACTTGGAACACTTGGAGAGACAGAGAAGAAGGTGGGTTGGAAAATGAGCAGCTGGGAGGAGGCAGAGGTGACCAGAGCAGCATTTCACCTGCTCCAGCACCACCTCTTTGACCATGAGCTGAACCCCAAGAGGCTCAAGCTCCCCATCTAAATCCCTGTGAGCAACCTGAGGTGCTGCCAGTGCAGGGTTAATCTGCAGAGCATGTTCCTCACTTGGTCATGATCAGGCACAAAGCATCTCTTCCATGCCAGGGGAGGGGACAACATTTTTTTATTGGAAGACAAAGGAGAGCTGCCAACAACTCACAGAGGCACCCAGGGAGCCCCCAGCCCCCAGGTAAACACTTTGGCACATTTATTGCCAAATAAATGGGACAGCAATGGAACAATAGCACTGGTACAAGCAGGGGATTTCTCTTTCTAAATCACTGCTTGGGTTCTGCCCTCCCAGTGCTCCATTTGTGGGTTCTTGTATAGGAAATCAGCCTTTGCAGAGCTCATCTCTGTAGGACCCAGTCAGGGTTATAACAGAGCGGATTACAATAGCTCTGACTCAAGCCTTGCTTCCACCTTACAAACTTAGAGAAAGCAACTTTATTTTCATTAAAATGTGAGCAACTGTGCTCTTCAAAAACCACTACAGTGCATTATTACGGAAAAAAAAAACAACCAACCTTTGTCAAAACAAAGATTCGTTTCAGAACTTCTTTAACAGATAGGATAAATATTAACGAAGCTTCCTGCAATTGCAGAGTATGGTTCCTGTCCACCTCCAACTGAAGATTTAATCAAGGGCAGCCCATGTATTTCATTCAGTCATGAAAGTGATATTGAAATCATAAAAAAGATCAAAGCTACATGTACTGTTTTATAACTGATAAGAGCAACCGGCAATTTTATTGCTGTGATTATCAGCACAATAAACAAGCAGCTACTTCATTTATTATTCTACTCCACACTCAGCTCTGGCTGAAACCCAGATCTAGTTATTTCCACCAGCCTATTCTCAGGGCTTTTTCCCTGATGCCCACAGAAAGTTTTCACAGGTAATCTTCTGATTTCTGGGTAGGAGCCCCTCAGGCTCCACATATGACTTGTCTGCCTAAACAAACGTTTGGAAACATGATCAGAAAGTAAAGCTGTGGATGGTGCCCATGCAGATGGACAGTGGTTGCTCTCCCTCTACTCTCCAGAGTGGCGATTCCTGCTCTTACACCTTTTATTCCTGCTCTTACACCACACCGTGACCCGGGGGCTGTGCAGGATCACTCACCTGCACCGTAGGTCGTGGCCAGCATGATGGAGGAGACCCACGCGATCTCGCTATAGGACGTGCCAAAGAAATCCTGGATT
Source organism: Rhabdornis inornatus (assembly GCA_013397075.1). Classification (NCBI taxonomy): domain Eukaryota; kingdom Metazoa; phylum Chordata; class Aves; order Passeriformes; family Rhabdornithidae; genus Rhabdornis; species Rhabdornis inornatus. The sequence continues at coordinate 28,133 of VWZS01007739.1, read as the reverse complement.
TCTTTGAAGAAGATGGCCAAGCCTTTGGGGAAGGCGTAGGCGAAGCCGATGGAAACGAAGGCTCCGAAAACCACCGCCCATCCCCAGCCGCCATCCGGGGGGCTGGGGGCTCGCCCTGCCTCCGCGGGGGCCGGCATGGCCGGGGGGCCACGCTCCCCGGGAGCCCTGGAATACAAAGGGGGGAGTTGTGGGGTCAGTCCCGGGGTGCTGCTGCTTTAGACCCTTAGTCCTGGGATGCTGCTGCTCCAGACTCCCATCCTGGGGTGCTGCTCCCCTGGATCCCCAATCCTGAGATTCTGCTCCCCTGGACCTCCAATCCTGGGGTGCTGTTCCCCAAACCTCCAGTCCCGAGATTCTGCTCCCTTGGACCCCTCGTCCCAGGATGCTGCTTCCCTGGAGCCCCAGTCCTGGGGTGCTGTTCCCCAAACTCCCAATCCTGAGATTCGGCTCCCCCGGACCCCCAGTCCCAGGATGCTGCTCCTCCAGACCCTTGTCCTGAGATTCTGCTTCCCTGGACCCCCAATCCTGAGATTCTGTTCCCCTGGACCCCCAGCCCTGGGGTGCTGTTCTCCAAACCCCCAACCCCGAGATTCGGCTCCCCTGAACCGCCAGTCCCAGGATGCTGCTCCTCTGGACCCCCAGTTCCGGGGTGCTGTTCCCCAAACCCCTAATCCTGAAATTCAGTTCTCCTGGACCCCCAGTCCCAGGATGCTGCTCCTCCAGACCCCAGTCCTGAGATTCTGGTCCCCTGGACCCCCAGTCCTGGGTTGCTGTTCCCCAAACCCCTAATCCTGAAATTCAGTTCTCCTGGACCCCCAGTCCCAGGATGCTGCTCCTCCGTACCCCAGTTCTGAGATTCTGCTCTCTTGGACCCCTCGTCCCGGGATGCTACTTCTCCAGACCTCATTCTTGGGGTGTTGCTCCCTAGACCCCCAGTCCCGGGATGCTGCTCCCACCCTGCAGTGCAGCACTGTCCCCACACACACCTTGGTTCAGGTGAGTCCCGTGTGCTGTGGCTCCCACCCGAGCCCCCAGCGCGGCCGCTGACCGCGGAGCGCTCCAGGCGCTGGCAGCGGGACAGGGCAGGAATGCCACGTGTAAACGGGACAAACCTGAAACCGCGGCTCCAACAGCTGCTCCGCCCTCCTCCGGTGCCTGCCGAGACCCTGGGACACTGGTGGGACACCGGTGGGACACCGGTGGGATGCGGGACCCCGCGGCAGGACCCACTGCGGGGCGCGGCTGTGCCCCGGGGGAGCGGCACCGCTTCGGGCGGGACCGGCCCGCCCGGCCCAGGGGACACCTCCAAACCTCCCCGGGACTCACATCCCTTATCCAGCACCCTGTCCCCTCGTGTTTCCTCGCCCCCAGCCGAGGCAGCAGCAGCAGTCACCCCGCGGGCATTAATTAAACCACCCTCAGTCACTTAAATGCAAATTGTTCTTTACTTCTCCTGTGTTTCCACCTGCATCCCTCCCCTTTTCCATACTAAATCCCAGCTCTTTTCTCCTCCACACCAAGTTGTTTGCTGCTCTCCTGCCCCTGGACCACATCATCGTTTTTTAAAAAAAAGGAGAGTGATTTTTTACACAGGTAGATGCTGGTAGGACAAGAGGGAACAGTTTTAAACTGCGAGAGGGGAGGTTTAGATCAGATGTTGGGAGAAAATTCCCCATGGTGAGTGTGACAGGGCATTGGCACAGGTTGCTCAGAGAACCTGTGGATGCCCCATCCCTGGAAGTGTTCAAGGACAGGTTGGACGGGGCTTGGAGCAACCTGGGATAGGAGAGAGTAGCAGGGGGGTTAGAACAGGATGGGCTCTAAGGTCCCTTCCAAACCAATTCAGAATTCTATGATTCTGTGATCATTGCAGACTTCTGGCCGCTGTTCACATTCACCAGTTTGCTGTGTATTCTAGTTTTCTATGGAGATCTGGTTGGGAAAACATTAAGCTGTGTTTGCTCTGGCTGGAAAGGTGCAGTTTCAGCTCAGACCTTGTATCTTACTCAACCTTGCCTCCCCCTGGCTTAGCTAACAGCCCCATGTGCATCCCATTTTTCTACTTGCACCACGAAGCAGCGGAGAGGAGGAAAAATCAGGGCCTTGCTCTGCAGTTTTCCTGGCACAGAATCTGCAGCTTTAAAATCTCCTCACAACATGACTGTAAGATGTTTTATTACTGTCATTCCTTTCTTCCTATAAAACTGAGCAAACTCAAAATGATCAGAAACATTTTCTCTCAGCTGTAGGGTCACAGCATGATGACTTGGAGAGTTTTATTTTAGGACAGCCCTGACCCACTTTATGGGCTGTGAGGATACCAGCATTCAGTTGTTTCAGCAGCTGTTTTCTGTGTTTTGTTAAAAATCAAAAATAAGAGCACAAAACAGAATAAACACACCTAAGATTGAACTTGGCACATCTTTAGCAGCAGCGTGGAAGGTGGGAGGACAGATGGAAAGCCCAGGCAGCAGAGGGATGAAGAAGCAGGTACAACTTCACCCATGGAAGCTGCAACAACTCTCAGCTGGAAGGTAAAAATTTCCTTCTCCAGAACTACTAAATTGTGCATCATGCTGAAGAATGGCCCCTGCAGCCACCCCCAGAAGGACACCTCTGGGTAAACTTTCACACAAACTCGTGGCAAACTCAGAACTGCAGCAGGAAACCAGTTGCAGCAGGTGATATTAGGGGCAAACAAATGATTTCTAAAGATGTCTAAATGTGGTGTTCGCGCTGCTGTTGCTGCTCTGAAGAGAACTCACAAGCAAAGCAGAACAGCCTGAGGGCAGAGGGTGGCACTGACACTGGAAATCCTGGGCTCACCAGGTCAAAGAGGACTTCCTAGCAATTTAGGAGGCCTGTGCTCATCTCACAGCAGCTGCCTGTGCCAGTGGTCCCCCTGCACAGACTGTCCCCTGGGACCAGGCTCTGCTTTCTCATTCACTGACAGCAGACACTTCCTGGAGGGCAGGCTTTTTAATTTGCTGGCAAGCAGCAACAAAATTGATTAAACTTGCAAAATACCTTTTCAAATGACTCATTTCCCTATCACAGTATTCCATGTAAATAAGTGACGGCTGTTGTAATTCCCAGTGCTCTGCTCCAGAGCTGTTCAAAGAAGAGGAGCACGCTGGGAAAAGGGGCCAGGAGCAAAGCAGAGTCTGAAACTCTTCCTCTCCCCACATTTTCTAACCTTCACAAAGCTTTAAGTGACAGTTCCCAGGTCATGATTTTTTAATCAAATGAACTAACACCCTTTACTTATTGAAGCCCAAGTTTTGGTGATCAATATTTAAAATTATAGAACCACAGAATGGCTTGGGAGGACATGGACCATCTCCCTGCCATGGGCAGGGACACTTTCCACCAGACCAGGTTGTTCCAAGCCCCATGCATCCTGGTCTTGAACATTTTCAGAGATGGGGCAGCCACAGTTTCCCTGGGCAATCTGTGCCAGGGCCTCACTTCATTTCACCCATATAGTGGAGCACTTAAGTTCCCCCCAAAAAAGTTATTAGTGAGGACAACTTAAGTGTTTTTTCTTGTCTTGGGAAAAGAAAAAAATAACAGGGTCAGGGGAAAACCCCTGGACGCCCTCAAGAATCAAAACCATTTCTATTATTTTCAGTGAATGATTTTGGTGTTTGGAAATAATTTTATTCAATGCCTTTTATGAAAAGCAGTTTATAGCAGCCAAAGGTAAGAACTACAACTCTATAACTCCAAGAGAGTTTTCCTCCATTGAGTCTTTGCAAGTCAATTAAAGTCTTTAGAAATTGCTTCCACATTAAATTAAAAAAATCCATACCTAGCTCTGCTGCTTGAAATCAGCATCTGGTAAATGCCAAAAGTGGTACCTCTGCACTTCTTTAAAGGGTCTTTAATGGCACACCCCATTTCTTAAAACTGCTTTATTGTCATGTTCCATTTGCTCATAAAATGCAGCAGCAGTGAAATCCAATCCATAACCACAGTTAAAATGGAGCTCCTGAATTAAGGAATGAGAATATAGGCAGAAATTTTCTGCAAAACCAAAGGGCTGGACCCATGTGATACCATCCCTGGAAGATGAGAATTTCCTTCTCCAGAAATAATAAATTGGATGCCATTCTAAAGAACATCCCCTGCAGCTGCCTTGTGTGACCTGTCTTAGGAGGGAGACATCCCAGTCCTCAAAAAAAGTCTCATATATTTATGTTCCTAACAAAATCTTAACTTTTTTCCGAAGGATCAATCCATACAGATAGAGAGTAATACTTAAGAGTAGATTCCAAGTCACCAAAATGCTTGGCTCTGGACTCCAACCAGATGCCGCCATAAAATACCACACCACTTCCCTTCCCAGTGAGTGCAGAATTACCCTTATACCTTGTGTTGTCCCCACTACTGAGCATGACCAGGCTGATAAAACATATTCCTCTGTGTTTAGCCACAAGACTCCAGCATTCAGGGATTTACCACTAATATTTTCATGCCTGAGTTTTTAGTTAAAGGGACTCTAGCTGGTGGCTCCTGGGGCACTGAGCAGAAGGAGGGGTGCAAGCAGCACCCAACCAACATGCTCCAATGTGTTGGTCAAACATGGTCAATCCACATCCCCTGACATATCCATGGCTATTTGGGAGTGGGGGGGATCTTTAATTTCCATGCAGCCTCTTTGGTGCTGTGTGAGAGGTTCTTCTGCAGGCAGAGCCACCAGCCCCTCACCCCCTGCACCTGGTGATGGGGTGACACTGCACAAAGCCAAGTGACATCAGTGCTGGCACCAAAACCACCTGGGACACTGGCAGAGCCTCCTGGCTTGGTTTTTCACTGAGTAATAAGTTTTACAAGGGGGCCAAGGAGAGGTCAAAATAGAAAGCTATGAAATATCAAACTTGCTTTTTGCTAAACCCCAGTATTAATAGCGTGAAGTGCAGATAGGCAGAGAGATTCATGACAAGAATTAAGTTTCTCCAGAGCCAGGAAACCTCTCAGACAGCCCCAGCCCTGTGCCGTCAAACCAGCTAGGAACATGAAGCATCACTGCAGGATGTGCTGGTTTCCTGGAGAAAACAGAATAAATGGAGCAGTAACATCACTTCTTCTGTTTTTCCCTTGTTGCAGGAGTTTAATCAGCAGCTCAAACCAAAACATTCTTGTTGGCAAAAAGATGGTGACAATTAATCTGGATCTAATAATAGGGATGTTTTCACTGGGGAATTAAAACAAATTATTCCTTTGCTATTGCATCTTTGTCTCATTTACATTTTAATCCCAGAAGGATCTTCCTCTGTTATATTTGGAAAATGACTGCAGAGAAAGAAAAAAACAACACGGTTGAAGTATTCAGAGATGCATCAAGAATTTAGCTACTAACTTTTATGGCAGAAGTCTGGTTATGCCAAGACCAAAATGGCTGAAAATGAGGAGATACTGGGTTTTTTCCAAACACTGCTGAAAGCAGAGCCTGAAGGTATTTAAGATTGTGCACACAAAGACAGGCAAACAAACAGCTGGGGCAGGAGGTTGTGTTGAAGGTGTAATTACACATTAGCCAGAGCAGAGCAGGTCACTCTTTCATTTGTACCAAAAGTAAAGGGGACTCCACTGGTGACACTGTGTGCAGAGGGAAACCTCTGCCTTCCCCACCCTGTGGCTCTCCAGTTCCAGACTCAAGCCTTGTTGTCCTTGCTGTGAGGTTTTACCATAGAATAATGGATCCATACATTTTTGCTCAAGGTAAACACATAATGAATAAAGACTCCTTAGTGTTGCCCAAGTAAAATCAGAGTGGTATCCCACCTCCTCCCAGTCTGTCTTACCCACTTAGTCTGCCTGTGATTTCTGGTGGAAATATTCTTGTGAGGGTTTCCTTACTCCATTCAGTGAAAAGAAACCAGGTTAGCAAAGATCTGCAGCTTAGACTGCCAGAACTAAAGAGATGAATTGTGACACATCCAGCCCCTCCACGAGCACCACTTCCAAAGCATGGCCCTCAGCAGCTGCGGCACATCTGGGTCCAGAAATCCACTGCTGTCTCCAGCCCACTTCCAAGTAAACTCTCAAGCAGCTGTCAACAGGGCAGAAAAAGGATCAGCTGCCTCAAGGCTGCCTGAATAACACCACCAGGTTGGAGAGCTTTAGATCTCATTAAACCCTCATGATGTTTGAAAGAGATGTTGCAGGATCATCATGTAGAGTGATTCCCACTCCAGAGCAGCAAAAACTGGGAACTGCACAATATTAACTGAGCCGGAATTGAGGGTCAGTGACCTGGAGACTGGGGGATGTCACAGCAGTTTCCAGGCAGTCTCTGGAACACCATTGTTTGCAGATCACAGTACTCCTAGTCATTACATAAGGCAGGTGTTTTCCACAAAATTAACCCCACCTCACTCAAGTGTTAAGATTATGGAGGGATAATCAATTATAAGGACAGACAAATATCATGAAGAGGCAGCTGGGGCTTTGGTTCCCCACCAAATAAAATTTTGACCCCACAAGGATGTCTCCTTTCGACATATGAGTTTCAGAAATCTCCCTCTAGGATTGCAGTGTTGTGGGAGCAGGTACTGCTGTTTGCTGAGTGTGTGTAGGACACTTTGATCTGCTTCAAGGACAAGGATGGTCTGAGCAGGAGCAAGTCTCAGCTGGCACCAGTGTTTGTCACCAGCAAGGCTCTGTAAGAGCAGGTGGGAAGCAGGACAACAGGATCAAGTCTGCAGCTCCTTGGAACACAACCAGCTCCTCCTGGTAGGGTGGAGGAAAGCCAGGAGGTTCCTCATTACCCTTCAAAATTCACTAAAACGCTGGGATATGGAAACGAGAGATAGAAACAAACCTGGGAGGAGCTGAGTGCAGAGAGCTGTGTGTCACATCCCTGTGCCCTTAACACAGAGTGATGCAACACACAGGATTGCTGGGGGTAAACTCAGCCAGGCTCCTGGGCCTGAGTTCTCTGTGTTGCTTTGCCCTTCTGGCTGACCATTGCCCAGCAGATCAAGCATGATGCTTTAGCATTAACTTTCAAGGACTTACACAGAGTGTTCTTAAGGAATTTGCTGAACTTCTGACATTGTACATCCCTGTTACCCCACAAGAACAAAAAGAGGAGACTTTTGGTCCAAGTGTGATATTTACTCAAGCCTGCTGTAATCCCAGGCTTACATACTGACCTTCCCAAGAGGCCCCTAAGTTGCACAGAAATGACTCCTTGTAAGATATGCTTCAAAGAGCCACCCATTACCCAGGTAAGGGTTACAGGGCACTCCATTACTTCCCATTCCTGAAGACTTTGAGGAAGCCTCCTTTCCCAAAATACTTGAGGATGAAATTTGCCAGGCTTCTAGTGCTACAGTTCAGCAGGTCAAACTCAGCAGCTGAAAGATGAAATCCTGGCTCCACTAAATGTGATGGCAAGATGCCTGATGACTTCAGCACAGCCCAGGCTTTACGCAAAAATTATGCTCAATGTTTGTTGAAGCTTTTTTTTTTTTCTATTTACTCTAGTGCAGGCTGTCATAAACAGCTGTTTTATATACAGATAGCTGCAGCTTTTCTGAATACTATAAAATAAAAGCTGGGGTTTGAAGAGATCCCTTGCATTCCTTCAGCCGCTCTAGGCAGGCTTTGTTGGTGCTTTCCTCCTTCCCCAAATAGAGCATGCAGTTTCACTGAATGCTACAGAACTGCTGTAGACTTATGCTGCTATAGCTGAAAGGAAGATCTAGATGAGCATTCAATTACTTATGCACTCAAAGGTATTTATTCCCCAAGATTAAACTCCTAAATCTGTTATTATTGCCATTCCCTCTCCTATTACTATTAGCATGCTGCTGCTTTCAGATCTATGCAGATGTCAACACCATTTACTGGCAGCAAAACTGAAAGATGAGAACATGACAAGGAAATGTTTAGAATTATGAATCATGTGCAAAAACAGATGAGACACTTGATCTTCCTTAATTCTAGAAGAGTACACAGGGATTTTTCCTCAGATTTGTTTTTCCAAGACCTATTTCAGATGCTGCAGTGATTTAAAAGCTGAGTGAGGTAAAGAGCAACAGGCACTGTCTGGAGGACAGACCTCCAGAGAGGAAAGGTGCTCTTGGAGCAATGAACACAGGTGTTTGTGAAAGGGACAGGACCCCCCTACCAGCACTGAGTTCTTGGCTCAATGTCTGAGTGAATATAAATGCAATGCTGAAAAGAAAAAGCCAGCTTGCTCCACAGCATCTCGTATTTTCCTGCTTGTGCTGCACTGTCCTGTTGCTACAAGGTGGCATCAGGGAAAGTCAGGCACTGTAGTTTATAATAACAGCTCTGCAGCAAGATGGTGTCATAAAAGTCTGTATTTAAAGATGGGAAGATAGTGATGAAAACCACAAGTCTGATACTGTAATGGCTTCTTCCCCCATCAATACCACAGCCAGCAGCTCCCTTGCTGTTTCGTCTCTCTTCTCTTTCCATCCAGATGTCAAGAGCCCTTGTTCAGGGAATGAGGAGAATAAAAAGCCAGAAATCCCAACCACTCTGAGACATTTGCAATGTCTGGTGCTCAGTTTCAGGCATCCAGCTTCCAGAGGGCTCTGAACAGCCACTCTAAGGAAATGAACCCTCTAAATGAATCTCTGTTCAGTCTCTTGCTCTGACTCTGTCAGCCTTTCTCAGCTCCTGACACAAAACCACCAGAGCCAAACAGCAGAGGATACACAGCCATTGTTCCAAGGGGAAATCAGTGCTCAGTAGAGCTGCTGATTTATTCCCCCTGGAAGTGAACCCTTCTGTCCATCTGTAGCAGAGAGCACAGCCCAAAAAGCCCAGGGAGTCTGCCTCACTGGCAGTCTGATCCACTCTAGCCAGACCTGAAAAGGCTCTTTCTGAGAGCAGCTCATCCCTCACACCTTTCTGGTCACATACATCTCCTTTCACCTTAATCCATCCCACACCAGCTCCTTTTTTTATTGTCATGTAAAACCAGTTCCTAAGGGACCTGAGTGTGTGAGCCTTCTGTACCCAGGGTGTACCCCTGATCTTTGCAATGAGTGACCCAGGAAGCCTCCAAACCCTGACCTGAAGGGAGAGGCTGCCAAGAAGATCCCTCCATCTACAAATTTTTTTTAATAGTCTTCCCCAAAGAGTGTCAGCGACTTTTTTTAGGAAGAATACAAGTTTGGGTAGGTGTGAGGCTACTCGAATTTGGGTGGCTATTCTTGTGTTGTTAAGTGTTAATCCTTTTACCTTTCACCCTTGCAAAACCAGCTAAGAACTGCCAGGATCTGCTAAGAGCCCAGGAATTACTGCCAGCAGCTGCACCTCACAGGCACCAGCAGCCTAAACCAGATGATCTCTACTAATCATTAACAGCAAGATTAACCAGCTACTCAGATCAAAGTGGCAGACTGATAACCTGGAAACATCCCTCAGGACAGTAGATACCTTCCCACAACAGCAACTTTTGCAGCCAAGGTACAGGTACCCAGTGAACATTTTAATTTGAAGAAACTGGTGTATGTATTTTTTCTTTTAGAAAGATTCTGCAGAGAAAAGTCTAAAACATCATCCCTTACTTAATTGAAGCAAGATTTTAGCAGTAGATTTTGGGAAAAAAAATTTTCAATGCTGTCTCAAGATATATGTGCACATATTCCATGTCTGAACATCAGCAAAACTTGGGGTTTGAGTTTCAGTGGCTTCTCTGCAATCATGAGTACAAGTCACACATTTTTGTTTCAAAAGGAAAGATAAGAATAGGAACAGAACAAAAGATTATGTATACTGAAATAAATGCCCAGACCAAAATAATACCAAGCCTCCACTCACTCATGCATAGCAAGATTTCTGATGAAATAATAATTGATGGCTTCATATATGTTGGCAATAAAAAACTCAGCACTACTGATTTTCTCAGTTTTGCCAATATATATATCATCAGAAAGCCAGAGTTAGAATTAGCATTTTCCAGGACCTTTCTCAAAGAAATACATTCTCCCCTTTTGGTGTAGAGAACAGATCTTCTCTTTCCAAAGGAAGATACAGCCTTGCTTCACTTACCTCCTCCATAGGTGGTAGCACACATGATGGATGTTGTCCAGGCAAGCTGGCTGTAGGAGATGCTGAAAACAGCCTGGATCTCTTTGAAGTAGACTGTGAAAGCTTTGGGAAAGGTAAATGCAAACCCAATAGAGATGGAGGCTCCAAACACCACTGCCCAGCCCCATCCACCATCGGGGGGGACATAGCCCAGGTTTGACAGGACTGGAGGAGCCATGGTCAGAGCAGATTCCAGAGCAAACCCTGCTTCCCCGTGTCCTGCAGAGCAGAGGAGATGTGTGTTGTACAGAATGTTCATAACATGTGGTCAGACAGCATTTTAAAGCAAATTAAAATAATTTAGAGGTACAGAGAATCACCCACTCTTGAAGCCTTAATCCTCTTGCTGCCTTTTAACAGTTCTATCGTTCAATTCTAACACAACCCAGATCACCCTTCCCTCTCCAATTACCCTGTCCAGCTCTTCCACCTGTATTTCAAATACATACCCTCAAAATTCTCCTATGGCCTCCATGTCCAGGAACAGATCTCAGTCCCAGATGAATTCAGTGCCTCCACTTTCTGTTCTCTGCCACATCCAGCCTGTGGCTCTGTGTCCCACCTTGGGAGATGGCTTCTGAAGGTTACTCCTGTCACAGTCCCTCTGGAGAGAACCCAGTGCTGTGGCTGTACCTTTTTTAGGGTGAATCCTTCATTGAGTGGGTGGAAATCCTTATGATTTCAGGTTATTCCTGCTTAAAAGAATAATCCCCATGCTGTAAGCAGCAGGTGAGCAGCCCCACAGTGGGCCCAGCTCCCCTGTTCTGCAGGGGGACAGGGCTCTTTTGGCTGTTGCTTCCCTCAAACCAACAACCAAACTGAGAAACTGCTTGCAAAGGGGCTGAAGTTCCTTCCTACTTATGGGCAGCAATTCCACTCGTGCCTGATGCCTGCCAGGTTACCAGATTATGCTCAGGAACAGCACAGATCAAAGAGGGCATTAACTCATTTGCATTCTTCCCATTTTCCCTGGTCATTAAAATAAAATGAGGATGAAAAGAAAAGTAAGTAAAACATACATGTCTTTTCTGTGAATCTTTCAGATACATCAGGGATGAGCTTTGGAATCCCCTTGCAAAATAGTCAGACTTCCATTGAAAACTTGGAGTCCTGTCCTGAAAGATAATCACTGACTTTTGTTCTTGTTGTAGCCTTTCTTCACTGTCTTTTTTTGCTAGAGACCAAGACCATTCATCTCCATTTATTTTTAATTGAAGGAAATTCATGTAAGCCCATGTTCAGTGCTCTAAAGGATTACTGCTGGTTCTGGATCTTGGAATCTCACCTGAAAGGGTGAGAGGTTACACTAAAAAAGGATCACCACACTCCTGCTCCATCCTCACCCTCATCCCTGGGCATCCACTCCCAGCCTCTGTGGGTGAGTAGTCCTGGTCAGATCCAATCTACCAGGGCAGAGGTTGCCCCACACGTGGCTCCAGGCTTTGATCCACTGAGACCCACGAGAGGATTCACTGCCATTTACACTGAATCTCAGAATGGTTTGGGTTGGAAGGGACCTTAAAGATCATCCAGCTCCAACACCTTTCCAAGGATTTCACTGGAACATGAGAGGAACTTGATTGTAACTGGAGAAATTATTAGCCCGAAATGCTAATAATTAATAAATCCAGTCTTTCAGAACTCTAATTTCTATCTGGATAATTTCCAGGATGGCAAGTTGTTTGGTTTACTGAAATTTCCTTGCTATATCAAGAGATGACCAACTAAGTCTTTTACAATAAAATGATAAATAATTAGGTAAATGCCCAGTCACACTGAGGGATGCTATGTTCTAATTTCAGGAAGATTGTACTTGCAAAGTTTCTCTTGCTCTGATATTAGGTAATAAAGTGGTCTGATAGATATTAATGAAACATTATTTTTCCCCTACAGGTATCTACATTATATGGAACATTCTCATGCAGTCTGTTATATCCCATCATTTAAGCCTTTCCACAAAAAGAAATAATTTTCTTTTAGAATTGCATTAACTCTACTTCATTACTGTAGGGTGAAATTTTAAAAGGAAAACCCAAGTTAAAAAGTAATAGTGGTGATGTTGGAATGCCTGTCGATGTTTAAGAGATCTAATCATTCATCAAATTGCATTTCTTTGCACTGCTTCTTTCTTTTATGGCTATTCTACTCAGTTTAGGCCATTCAAATATTATGGAGAATACCAAGCTCACAAAAATATTGACATATATTAGTGGTTTTGAAATTAGGCAAAATAAAACTGATTAAGGAGTGGTTAGAGTGAGGACGTGTTTCCTTATTTAACATTATGTTTGATATTCACAATCTACCAAAATTTAGAATATGCGAAATTCTCAGGCCTCTCAAATCCAGATTTTTTTGGTAGTCCTTTAAAAAGGTTGAGCCTGAACTTCATATATGGGATCTAAAAGAAAGGCTATTTTTTATTAACACCAATTCTAAAACTATGACCAATTATACACTACCTTTAGAAGTCTTACATGATGAATATATTTGTGCATATAATTAGATTTTTTGTTTAATGAGAGATATATTGAGAAGACATTAGCATAAAATCAGATTATGGTATCAGATCATTGTCCAGCTTTTATATATCAAGGCAAATTAGTACAGAAAACCAAAGAGAGGAACCAAAGTTAAATTAAAATGTACAGTCAAAAATAAAAATCACACAGCTGACTCGTACTTCCCCAACTGTAAAACAAGGCTTCCAGAGGAAGATTTAGGGGAATCCAACTTCGGGATTATAAAATTTGGGGTTATTTTTAGAGGGTTGGATAGCCTGAGCAATCAGCAGACAGTGATGTGACGCAGTCCCAGTCTCCCCTCATTTCTCCTGTGGCAGCCCCTGTGGTTTGTGAGACATCAGCACTAAGCAGGGCCCAGCACCATTCTCTCACAGGCATTACACCCCTTCTGCTACCACCCTTTTAACCACAACTTCAAAGTTTTAAAGCAAGAGTTGTCTTTGTTGGCACAAATTTACTTGTCAGCTCTCTCATTTTACCCCTATTTTCTTTCTGTGAAGTTAAAGTCTGAATGTCCCATTTTTCCACCTACCACTCCCTGTAGGCTTCCTGCTTAATTCCTGACTGTTTATTTAGACTTACTCTTTAGACTGGTATTCTGGATCTTTTCTCCACTATTCTTCAATCCTATTCAGGAACCTGTCTGAGGCTACTAACAACAACTGGAAATAAAGGAACTCCAGGTCTCTTGCAGGGTCAAGGCCCTTCTTCTGGACATCCCAGTCCAGTTGATATTTATCATCTCCTTTCCTTGATTTATTGAACTGCTGTCTTTTGGAACCAACACATACAATCACAATCTTCCTTCTGTAACCCAGACCAACTATTCTTGGGTTGTACAATTACTTTTCTATGCCACTTGTTTAGTTTGGTTATGGCTGAAGTTTTTTTTGCTGAATGAGAGTACCATGAAGAATCAAACCAGAGTCTAATGAAGCTTCACCTGCTGATCCAAGGGCTCCATGGGGCCAAGATCCCTGAAGCCAAGCACTCCACCACCCCAAACACTCACTGAGCACTGTCTGATGGCTGCTCGCTGTCCGGCTGAGGCAGGCACTGCTCACACTCCCGTCCCTTGGGAATGCTGCTGGCTCCACTGGGAGTGACCTGCTCGCTTTTAAACCCATCTGCTGACCTTGTCCCCCACCCCAGATGCAGCTGAGATCAAAGGTTGACATCTCCATTCTCACTTGGAACACCCTGTTAGACCCAAAGGCTACCAGTCTCACATTAACTCCTCTTGATTGGGGGTGGCCTTTCACCTACCCCAGAACAAATCCAGGGCAAACTCTCCATCCGCTGTGCTTGGATTGCTGGCATGTCTCAGCTCCCTGGGGATGTTGATAAATTATTTGTCAGGTATCGCTTTTCCTTGTACATATTAACTGATTCTTTCTTTACAATGTATTTTTCCAGGCTCTGCTCCCACTCTCATCCAGGGAAATCTGCACATGGAGGTCTTTACCCATCCTGCTAAAGGCAATTTTACCCCTTCTGCATGAAGTTCTCCATGACTTCTGGGTAACCCAAAATCCTGCATCACATTGATTTTGGTCATCCAAGAAATGAAGGAGTTGATAAGCCACAGCAACACTTATCAAGGGGTAAATGTCACCCTGGAGTGAGGGGAAAAGATAGAGAAAATTCCTGAAATTTTTACCAGTAACCAAGTGGTTGACTTGGACTATTAAATGAGCAATGTCTACAGTGTGAGTCCATGCTCTGTAAAGGTTAATGTAACCCAATTTCAGTAGGAATGTTTTCACCAGACTTATGTTGCAAATCCCCATTTGGAGGATTTAAAACATTCCCCTGCCGTGTTTATAATCCCAACGCTGCAATGCACTACTGAAGCACAAAAAACATAGTAAAAAAACTGATTGTAGGTGGGCCATGGAAATGTTTCCATCCAATCTGGGTAGAAACTTCATCAGAAAGGTAAATGGAGACAGAAAAATGATACATCCAAGTTAACTTTGCCAGTCAGCATCTTCTGTAGCCCGTATTTCCTGCCTTGTAGCCACATGCAGTCATCCACACTCTTCCATGTGGCCCCAGCAGAAATATCTTCCTTGCAAGGACACAATAAATGCCCAAACCCACGCACAAGTTCCCAGTTTGCATTAGCACAAAAGGCTGCAAATGGTGCTCTCCCAGCCAGCTCAGATGTTCTTCTCACAACACAGGACACACAATGCACTTCTCCCATTTAAAAAGATTTTCTACCAGGCAGTTGTAACAGCTTGATAAAAAAGTCCCCAGTGGTCAAAAGACAGCAAGATAAATCCTGGGAAGAAATCCATTGAGGACTATTAAACACAGGGATGTCACCTCTGGCATTGCAGATGGCAAATTGCTGGAGCTTGGGGAGTATTGACAGGCAGCTTCATGCTTGTCTCCCCAGGCACCCACCATTAGTTCAGAGTCAGGGAGAGAATTCCAATTGCACGTTCCTTAGGCTGATCGATCTTGTGGTCCAGCTCTTTCTGCCTCACCAGCCATAGCTCCCACCAGTTATTCTCTCTAAAAATGTTTTACAGCCAGAAATACAACAAGCTTATCTGCTGCTTTTTCTGTCTTCTAAAATGAGTAAACCCACAGCATCTATAACTGCCTTTAAGGAGATTCATTACAGATTGCTGGAGGTGCATGTGGTCCTCTGTGCTCCATCCTATGGGAGGGCAGCAGGAGCTGCCTGTTGAGAATGCAACCACACCAGACCTAGAGCTCATGGGAGTCATTTATTCCTGAAGGTGTAGTGTTGGAAGAATGCTACCGTAAAAAAGGATGGCACTGCAAGACGTGAAATTCGTTTAGACTTTCAGAAGAAATTAGCTTCTACAATTCCAGTGATGTACTTTCTATTTTGCTGGTGGATACTTCACAGTTCCCTTGGCACTGAGCCATTTTAGACTGGTGCTTTACCAAATCAAAACATGGATTTGCCTTTGTTAGATATTGGCACTCCTTCCATCTCTGTGTTAACAGCAATTGCCTAATTTATAAAGGTTTTTGCTGATAGTTACTGGGCTGTGACCATTTCTAGTGCCCTTCAGACACAAAAGCAATTCATGCTATTGAGACTGCTCTTCAAAACCACTTTAGAAAATCTTGGACACCTCCCTTGTGGCTGAGATGGACAAAAGCAGCAGAAACTCTCCTTTGCTGTTTCACTGCCCTATGAAAAATTGAAACTTGAATAATTAATCCAATGTCTCTTTCTTCTTAAGACTTCCCCTCCATATACTAGTTTTGATATAAAATGTGGTATAACTTTTACTTAAGAAAAATAATATGTAAATTTGCAGAGTAAAGACAACTTCAGTACTAAATTTATTGGCTGTTGGAGAAAGTTAATTTGCTATTCACCAAATATTCCTGCCCCTGAACTTTTCAGAATCTATAAAGAAATCTTACTGAGGGAATATGAACTGAATCAAACTGGAAGGGTTCAAGGTAATTCAGAATTTATCTGCAAATCTTTTTCTGCAATTGATGTATCACATACCATCTTGACTTCAAAATAATTAATAAAATTTAGAACTGAGTTTATAGATAATAAAAAATTAGATATGCATCATTAAATAAAAGGATCAAAAGCTGGCACAAAGCGAGCACACAGTTCTTACACTTGGACTGGACATTGCTACTTTTGTGTGACAGTGAGGGCTGCAGAGGTCACCTGCAGATCTAAGGAGACATGGGAACACAGAGGGCATTCCTTAAAATAGATAGATTTGGTACCATTTTGGTTGATGTTTTACAGGTATGTTATCATTGCTAGCACTCAGTGACACTTAAAGGTCTAAATGTGCACATACCATGTGTAAATTGTGGAGCTGGTCTGTTAAGTGACAGCAGCTCGAGGTTATTTGGGCATAACCTACAGTCCTGTCACCCTGGCATGGCTTTGGGACCAGGCTATGGCCTGGCTCACAGCCACAGAAAGAGGGAGGGTGGAGGAGAAAGCTGTAGGAATTTGAATTACACAGAGGTCCACCCATGCTGGGATAGTGTCCCCATCACCCAGGTACTACAAAGAGCAGGGCATCATGCTTTACCCATTTCCCTTTTGTTCCTCTTCAGGCAGATCTAGGCCTTCTTCACTCAAAGCTTGTGACATTCAGGAATTCACCTAATCCTTCAAAAACAGTCAAACCCAGTCAAATATTCTGCAAGTGAGGATTTTTAGCATTTCTTCCATGAGGAAATACAATATTGAGGGTTTTATACATGTGCTTGATCAGTCTCACTGTCTCCTCATCACCCCCCAACTCCTCAAGTGGTGGCTGCTTTAAATTGTATTTGTTAGAGGGCCAAAAGTCTTCCAAAGATATATACATTTGTGTCCTACTGATTGGTTAAAAACCAAGAGACCTCATCAGCATCTTCTGAAAGGGAAAGCTGACAAACACCTTTGTTGTAATTCAGAAATTCCTCTTGGAGAGATGTTAGAAATCAGTTGGGTTTGCTGCTTTTACTTGTTAAGTAACTTGATCACATAATCTTTGTAAAAGTTAATAAATACCTGCCTCTTACAGTGGATATTTGCATCATTTGTGTAAAACACAAAAATCAGCAGTGAGGCACAGGGACTTTAGTGAGATATTAAGAAATGGGGGAGGTTCCAGCTTTGTTGGTCTCACTCTCCCATCTTCGAGAGGCCCAGAGGCGAGAACATGTGCAAAGAGATAAGGAGCAACCAACAGCTGGATCGTTGTTTCCCCACCAATTGGCTGCACACCAGTGCCAAGCTCTGAGATACTCCCCTGCATGCAGCATGCACTGCACAGCTCTGGGGCACAAACACAGGGGAAAAGTTCATGTAAGTAATGCTACTTTGGTTTAGGGGGTATGCAGGGGTTAGTGTGTTCCTGTCCTTCAGCAGACACTTCCAAAATAACATGACTTATTTTCAAAAGGATGTCTGAAAGAAAAAATATGCCCAGCAAATAATTCCACCCACAACCTGCAGACAGAAAGAATCTCTCAAGGGCTCAGCTACTTTCCTCTCCAAAAAAATACATTGGCATTTACTTTAGCATCCAAAGAAAGAAAATCCTTATTGACACTTCAGAGAATAATCATTTGCAAGCCTGTGGCTCCCCAGCTCCCTCAGTTAGCTGCTCACCCTCCCTTGCACCTGAGCAGGTTAACCTGACCTTGCAAAGTGATCTCATCCTCTTCTGTTATAGCACTGGCATTGTAACACATGCCAGCATTGAAAGGGTTTCACAAGAGCTCCACAGGAACTTGGGGCACTGGGGGACAATCCGTGGATCTGTTCTTTGTCATGACAGCAGAAGAGAAATTAGGGAATCAAAGAGCATGGTTGAAACACTCCTGTCCCTTTCTTGTTCTCACCCTGCTCCATCTCCTGTGTATTTCCTGCTTATGCAGGAACTGAATCCCTTTTTTACTCACACAGGTGTCTTTCCCCTTTTACCCAATTTCTTGTTCATCGGGTTACATCATTTTAGACCCTGAAGGAAGTGACCCTTTAATATCAACCATCTCTCTTGGACCCCTGTTCCCTGCAGGGCCTGTTCCTATGGGACTGTTCCAAGATCTCTCAAGAGGCTGCCTGGAGAAAGCCTCATCCTCTCGTGCTCAGGTAGATTTGCCTGTAGCAAACACCCACAGCAGGTCACCCTTGCCAGACTGCCCTATGAGCAGAGCCCATAAGTCTGGACTCACGCATCATCCACCCCAAGGCAGAGTTTGATACACTGCAAGTGATTCCACCAGATCCATGGTGCCTTCCTGGTCTGTCTTTCCCAAAGAGTGCAGCTCTCCACAGCAACGTCCCAGTTACAGGAGCCACCCTGGCACAGCTCTGCAGTCACAGTGAGATCAGAGCCCTGGCACTGTGCACAGACACTGCCTGGAAAGTCTGACAACCTCAGCACTGTTCTCCTCACTCTCTCAAACAAGAGAATTCCATGGTGCTTTCCTAGGCTGCCGTGACCTGGCATCTCCACTGGTCATGAGAATCTCTGGAACAAAGATTCTCAAACAACCGGCATCATGTCCAAGCAGCTCTGCTAAGCACCATCACTGCAGCAGAAATCACAAATAATGTCGGAGCTTTGCTTTAAAAGGCAGGGGCCTCTAGTTCTCAGCTCTGCAGCAAGGGTGCTGGGAAATTAAGTGTGAAGGGGGTTGGGGCTTTCCAATATACAGTGTTCTCAGGCTGGAAAACCCCACTGGACACTCCTGCTGGGATGCCAGCTGCAGACAAAGGCAAGGAGAAAGGGAAGGGAAAGACCATGTCACCTGGGTGTAAACAAGTGAGAAGTTACACTTGAACAGCCACAGGGAATGAGACAAAAGAACAAAGCACCTTCCACCTTAAAAAAAAGTGACATTACACACAGGTGAGACACAAGTGCAGAAACAGAAGAACTGAATAAACAAAAATACATCAGATTAATTTTCAGAAATTTACTAAAATGCACACAGATTTGTCACAAAAACTGTTGAACTCCACTGTATTTCAACAATAGGTTTATTTTAAGAAACATAACATGACATTAAGTAAAAATGCAAAATTGTGCAATTATGGCAAAATGTTTAAAAATCCACACATTTGCCCTCATAGGACTACAGTACTTCTTACTAACATACCTGAGCACTGAATGTTGGATGCCACTTCTCAACAGCCTCGCAAACAGGGAGCTCTTGGATCTCTTGTAGAACATACACACACTGCATGTCTGGTGCACCAAAACTGCTTTGAGTTATTCTAAATTTCAGTGATGGAAGCAAGTGGAAATTACAAAATGTTTCCTTCTAAAGTAACTAATAATTTCAGAAGAGATTTACACTCACCTAACTTCTTACAACACTAGAAATTCATTTCATAAAAGGGAAATAAACAAATGCAAAAAAAATTCCAAATGAGCAAAATGTACAGATTACTGTTCAAATATTATCAGTACCTTTGGTGCAATTATTTTTTTTTGTGCTGTGCAAGTTTAATTAAGCCTGACTCTAAAGCAAAACTTTACCAGGAATCTGACTTTCAGCATAATGTAGAAGCATTTAAGAATTGGCAAAATGTCACAGCTACATTACTGTCTCAACAAACTCCCCATGCAAAAGATTTAGTATATTCTACTCCCACAGCAAGTTCCAGGATTTAGCTTTCAAACACATGACAGACTTGGATCACACCCTCAGTTTGAATGGTTAAACAGAATGGAGATCTTCGTACTTTAGTGCAGATAAACAAAATTAACAAACCTACTGCAGAATTAACCACAGCATATTGTACTTCTATACATCACATGACCAGTCAACTGCTAACTCAATTCTATTTCATAGTTTCAAGTAATATATTGAAATTTGTTCTACTAAATAAATATAGATTGTCAAAAAGCAGCAAGAAATCTTGTAAATATTCAACCAAGCTCAAAAAAAAAAACAACCAAACAAACAAAGAAACAAGGAAAAAGTTACATAACACTTTGCAAAAAAAAAAAAGAAAAAAGGATCTTACACACAAATGCAACACTGTTAGGGAGGGTGCTTCAGAAAGCTTGCAGCTAGAGGCCTACAACAGCGCAAAGAGAGCTAGCCAAGGACTAAGGATCATTAGTTAAAAATTAAATTAGTTGTATTTTTCAGAAAACCCCTTATTCTTGGCTATGCATATAGATTAAACAAAGAAGCAATACACCTCAACAATGTTGGAAAATGCAGTCATAGTGAGAATTGCCAAATTCAGGAAAAAAACAAAATGCAGGCGCTCGCATTGGAAGAAGAGTTTGGTGAATCTCTGGAAGATGAGGTATGTAATGCAAAGAGGCATTTTTATTTTGCTTTTCATTTCACAGTTTTTTGTTTGTTTTTGCCTCTCAAACATTTTGTGCAAGAATTAATAAATAGAACCAGGCAAGTATTTTCATGTATTAGGAAGATTCCATTTGGGATCAGGAAGACCACATAGTAAACAAACATTATCCAAATCCTCAGCCATGCCAGGGGGATAAACAATGAGCTAAATATTTGGCTGACTGAAGTATCAGCTGTTAAACCAGATAATGGTAAGCACTTTCAGGCAGTGATGGCCAGTGCCATGTCAAGTTAACTGGTTTACTTAGGTAAACAGGAAAAAACAGCAAAGAGTAAGATAACTTAAAGCTCTGCAAAAAGCAGAGCTGTAAGAAACCTGGTAAATTACAGCTGATGCAAGTTTTAGGAGTCCTCTTTTCCCTTTTAAATCCAATTTTCACTACTGAAATAGAGGCTGAACTTTGAACTTACTTTTTAAAAATAAGTTAAATACATAAAGAAAAGTGTTGCAATATATTCCTTATTCTGTATTTCCCCAAAGATTATTTAAGCCATGGATGCTTATTGTCAATTTTGCTTTCATCCACACTGGATAATGCTGACAGCTCAGTAGTGCAATTTTTCACATTATAGATCAGAAGGAAAGAGAAGATAGTTGGGGGCTTGACTGCAAAGAGAAAAGAAAAACAATTTGCAAAGTTAAACCACACTTTTCCAAATCACCAGAGCACACGCCAACTCTGCACATAGCACTGTACTGTAGTGGAGACAGAATGAACACTCCACACAAAGAGAAAAAAATAAAAGAGAATCAGTATTATTAAGGCCATATCCTGTCACCATTCTGTGCAAGAACACCACTGCAGTAAAAATGTTATGTTAGAAAAGACAATCTGATGACAGGACAGGGCCTGAAGACAGACACACACTCCATGGAAAATAACAGGCTGTCTTAAACAGTAGCAGAAGGCTGGCCCAGTTCAGACAAACAAGTATTAAAAATGTACTAGCACCATCAAATTTTGGGTTAAAGCCCTTTACGGGGTGAAAAAAAAAAGGTTTTAATCAGTGTTAAAAAAAAAAGTTTTTACAGCACTATACCTATGTGGCAAAAAACAGGTGTTGGGTTTTCTCCCCACTATCATTAAGCTCAATCTCAACAAAAATCCACAGACAGGAACTGGTACAACAATATGAACAGGCCTCCATCCGGGGCAAAGGTACTCCACAATCCAATTCTGACTTGAGTTTTTCTCCCAAACTGCAGTGCACAAACAACATCACAAACATCTTAGCAGACTTCAAAAACAGTACAAAAAGAAGAGCTCATTATGCATCAGGATCTACCATTCCTCTCTATGTACTTTCAATCTATATTAAAAAAAAAAAAAAAAAGCAACAAAACTTAGTGATATTGCCTCAAATTTTACCCGTATTAAAAAAAAAAAGAGAGAAAAAGAAGAAAAGTCACTTCAACACATCTTGGACATCCTCAACTACTAATGCTAGATTTTCTTTCACTGTAGTGCATAGTTATCCTGGCTCTTCCACTTAATTTGCTTTCACCACAAAAAAAAAAACCTTTAATATGACATGATTGAGTGTTTACCAGAAAAAAAACACTGATAATTGCACTTTGTAACCTCCTTCTCATTTCCCAGGAAAATATCAGTAAATATGAAACTGAACCAACAATTCCCTCCCCGGACTGCAACCTTTAAAGAGCACCCATCCCCATATACAAAAAACTGTCTGTTTCATCTTACAATAAATACTGACAGAATTTCTTTGCTTTCTTTTAAGACATGTTTTCTCTAGCATCAAATTACCACTGAAATCACTAAGGCCTGTTACCGAGAAAAAAAAAAATTAAATAACTTTCTGAAGACACTGCGGATACAATTTAGCGACAACACATTCAAAATGCCGGCCTAAATCCCAGAGCCTGTCTGGAGTCTCGTAGACTTTCTGCCATTGGTCAGTGACCTCATCGTACTGGTAGAGCGAATTCTTCCTGCTGGTTCTGAAAACATGTTCTTCAACAGTGACTTGAGTAGCTCTGACAAAGAGATGGAGTTTGTTTTTGAGGAGAACAAGTTTTATGTATGGATTGATGGACTGGTCGCAGGGGAAGTCTTTTTTTCGAGTCCACTTGTTCTGCTCGATGTCGTAGGCCTCGACGGTGAACATGCGCTGATGGTTCCCACACGTGCCGGCTATGTAGTAGATGGAGTCGTTGTACACTGTCGCCAAGCCTTGGATTCTAGGCACAGTCATGGGGGTGAGAAATCCCCAGTAATCTTTCTGAGGATCGTAGCAAAGGAAAAACTCCCCTGAAAAGAGAGAGGAAAAGTAAAACAGAGCTCACGCTTTGTTTCCAGGCCAACAGTTCTGTGGCAATGAAGCTCTCAGGTACGTTCTTCAACAGACAGAAACACTTGAAATTTTCTAGAGCCTGGATCCCAAACAAACACCCCAGCACCATCAACTGCTTTCCTTTTAGTGCTTTACAAAAATATTAATAGTATGACTAAAACCTACTTTGAGTTTCTGTTTCAGCTGAAGCAGAGGGAATTTGAAGCATATCAGAAACACATTTTACAGTTTCTAAGTATCCTTTATTACTTGCAAACCACGCTTATTAATTTGGGACAAAACCTTTCTAGATTCCAGTGTTGAAATGTCTGAAGTACATTTGCTCCAGTCTTTAACATCTTCACATTGTGTCATCTGCAGATGGGGAGTCTCACAATTATTTGCTCAGGTTTAGCAGCTTTCATACCCTGAATTCTGTCTTATACTACACACAAAATCAGGTGGCTGGGTTACACATTTAGGCTGATTTGCTTAAAAGGAGGCAAGGTGAGAACCTGCATGAAGCTACTGATTCACAGTTAGGTTTGTGGTCAGGTTATAAAACACCTCTGCTGCTCAGTGCACAAAGCAGCAGCTACAGACTGCAGAGACAGGAAGTTCAGATGACCAAAAACTCATGCTCTTACATTTCATGAAAAGAACATGGATAAAGACCACCTTGACTTTTGTAAAGCCCAGTGGGAGAAAGGCCTGACATCTGCCAAATACTACCATAATTCAAATCATATATGATTTCACGTGGCTATCTTAAGAAGTTTAACCAAGCTGTTGTATGACCAAGCACCTCAAGTGTAACAAAGAACACAGAAGTGAAACAGTAAAATTGATGGAACAGAGTTGAAGAGATTAAGTCTTACAGGTAGCAATAATTTTGATTATTCAGTTTTGTTCCACAGTGCAATCTCCTGTGATTGACATTTGCATTCCATAGGCATTTTCACATTCTCATCAATTCTTATTGACTACTTCTAACTTATGAGTTTTACCTAGAAAAATTACTAAAAGCTAACCTCTTTGTACTACAGCACAACTCAATCAAGGTTTTTTCTAGCCACCCATAACATTACTCTTCAGAATTTGCTTGTTAGCAGAGAAGCAGCTTATTTACATGAGCAATCAGTGGTCACTTAAAAGTACTGAAGCACAGAATCAGTGCAGCTAAAATTTATGAACAAGGTGCACTCTTATTCTATAGGCTATAATATCATCCACCTTTTATCAGTTCTAAGAAACATTAAAAGAACAAATACTAAGTTCAGTATTCTTCCAGCATTCCTTTCTAACTACCTAAAGAAGACATCTGACCCGAGACAGAGATTTAGAGAACTTTTTAGCATAAGACAGCTACTTAAAGCCACAACCAACAAGAGTCAAACATGTTACAGAAACAATGGAAGAAAAAAACGGCAAATCCCATGGAAGATCACAAATGCAAAGTCAAGAAATAATGTTAACTTCTTCTGGTAAATAATAAGGATCTTACAGTAGTCTCTATCCTCCTTGTCCCCCGTGGTCCACCTTTGTATGGAAGTAACCCAAGAAGGAGCTGGTGTGCATGCAAGACCCCATCTTGTGCAGGTGTTTACAGAGGTGGCCCTCAGCAAAACAAAATTGGGACACCTCCCCCCTCCTTCCTTCCTTCCACTTTGTGGGCCTCTTACCACAGCCTCAGACCAGTCTCAGCATTTTTCAGTGTGCACTGAATGCAAAGGCAGTACTGTAATTACTGACCAAAGAAACAGAGGTGACTAAGAGATGCTTTCTTTTTCTAGTTTCTGAGATGACTTCAGAAAGCAGGGTAGGGCAGGAAATGAAGACTCAGAAGTCGTTAATCGACTTTTACAAGTCACCAAGAATAAAGACACCAGGAACTTTCTTAGCTTTAGCCAAGTAAAATACACAGTGTTTTTTCATAGGACAGTACCTTTTCTTCAATGTCGGTGCATTTCACCCAGGTAAAGATTTAATGAAGAATTTTCAGAGTTAAGTTTAATACTGTATTGTTGACTCAGAATACCACCAAAAATGCCATCTGTGCAATAACTCAGTACTACAACTTCAGTGACACATTCCCAGGGCATGAGAACTCAAGCAGCAACCTCCCTCTTCCTCTTTTCCTCCCCTCCTCCCCCTGGTTTTCCCAAATTGCTTAAGAAAACACAGTCAGGATGAACAATAGAACCCACTGAGGCAGTCAAACCACCTTACCCTGTAGAACATAGATGTTATCCTTATACTCCACAGCACTGTGGAACTCCATAGCTACCGGCATGGGACACACAGCTGTCCAGCAGTTCTCCCGGCTGTCATAGCACTCCACAGACTTGAGGGAGTTCCGCCCATCTCCTTCATAAACTCTGCCCCCGATGGCATACAGCTTCCCACAGCAGTGAACCAACTTGCAGCCTATTCTGGCCCGCAGCAGAGGAGCCTTCGGAATCCACCTATTGCCAGAGTGATCATACATCCAGAAATCACTCTCCGCTCGGTGGTCGATGGAGACCTCGCTGCTGCTCGGCCTGTAACCACCCGCAATGTAAATATCGTTATCAGGGGACACAAGAATTCCCACCTCCCTCAAGTCATTTGGTGGCTTGCATAGTTTGAACACTCTCCCTGTGACCGAATCTAAACAAGGCACTGTTTGCTTCTTTCCTGAGTGTTTGTGGGCAGCATCAAAGCATATGATCATTTCGGAAGCGGTCATTCCAAGCCGTTGCGTGTAGCCGTTGGCACTGGGTTGTCCCTTTTGTACACAGCTTTTGGCCATCGCCTGTGCAAACACGGGAGGGATTTTCTCTAAAAATGTCTCATCCAACAGAGGCATGCGGATGCATTTGGCAAATATTTCTGGAAGGTGCACTTCTCTCTTATTTTGTTCGTGCTCAAACCACCTTATAATGCTCTCATAAACATGTTCTTCTTTATCTACATTTAAATCATCACTGTTGAGGATACTTATCAGTTGGTCTTTTCTCAACTGAAGAAACTCTTGCTCTTTGGTGACACTCAGAAACTTCTTGCGAATGTAGTCTTGTGACCTGTCTTTGAGTTCCTGATGGCCATAGTGATCAGCAAAGATGAACACCCCAATGGAGTTCTGTGGGTCCAAGTGACTGATCATGTATTTAGCACACTGGTCTTGTATGGAAGGGATCTGGAAGATACTGGCTGCAGTGAACAAAGCTTGAACGTTGGCCTCTGTCAGTACTACTCTGGAGGTATATGCATAGTTCAACACTAAATGCATCGACTCTGCTTCCACACCAACGATCCGAACTTCCTTCTGGGTACTCTCGGTAAGGCCGCTCGTGAACATCGATCTGCAGAGCAAAAACATCCAGCAGTTTGTCTGCAATTACCTTTAACTACAGGCACAAAATTAAGTATAGTGTACAGCTAGTCCCAGTGTGTCTGAACCTCCATCAGCACAAACACATTTATCACAGGTGTTTAACTTCCCTGTGGGGGTACCTAAATTTGAGATCATTTCTACACTTACTGAAACAAAAGTGGAACTTCTTGCTCAATTATCTCACTAACCCAATGTTAAAATTCACTGAGTTTACAAGAAAAGCTCTTGACATATCCAAGTCTTCGTATTCAATTTTCAACAGGTTATTTCATATGCATACTCTAGCATGCTAAAAAATGTAACTTGAAAAGAAAACAAGTAGTTTCAATATGCTCTTACTGTATCTCTGATACCCTCAGTACCAGAGGCAGTTTTGCTTGGTTTAAAATTGTGTGACATTTTCTCCAATGAAACTTTCCTTTGAGAAACAGGCAGGCACTGATAATACCTTGACCTTAAGAGAATAATAATCTTTACTTGCTAGGTGCACTGTATTATCTATAAATACACAGAACTTATTTTCATTAAATTAAAAATTAAAAAACCCATATCTACACCAATATTCTATCTGCTTGGATCACCACTAGAACAATGCACAGCTGTACCTGAAATAAGGACTGATTGCAGCAAGAACATTCCTATGACAGGAGAATGTTTTCCCATGATCCACTTCTACCACAATATCTGTCAGCTGTCCTTCATCATACATGGTCTTCAGCTGCTGGAGAATACTACAAGCATGGAAGGGGTCCATTCCACTGGTGACTTGGTTTGAGGGAGGAACTCCGTTCAGTGTTTGTGAAAACTGACTTGGTTCTACAAAGCAAGATTGAAATTTTAACAGAAAACAACCAACAAAAAAAGATGCACCAAAAAAATTCATACATGTGCTAAAAACCCATGCGTGACCAAGAATTAGCACAAATTGATATTCCATACTTCCTCAGCATCATCATCCATTGACAGCAAGCCAGACATTATCAAGGGTGAGTAAATATATAAAAATACCTCAATACTATTTTTCCCTTTTCACAATGCACATGTCAGTTACCATTCAACTATAAAGTTTATACCCCATAAAGTTCATATTCATTAAGGAAAACAATACAAATACTTCATACAACTGGGGAAAGGGAAATCAAGTGAAGAAAAATAACACTTACTGACCTGTAAACAAAAAGGAACACAGGAAAAAAATAAGTCCCCAACCTACCCCACCATTACACAAGTCTGCATGTAAATATTTAACTTCACACTGAAACAGGAACTGGCTCCTGCCTTACAGGAGCAGTGGCTCATGAAGAAACAGCCCCACAGTAAGTCTGCTGGGCAACAAACTTAAACTCACATAAATTTGTACATACAGTTACATGTTTTCTCTACACATAAAACTGAATTATAATTTGAAATTTATCAGGTGTGAAGGAGCTCATATATCACCGTGGAAACATATTTAGTACAGCATATGCTGCTAAATAACATGTGATAAGCCTAATGCAGTAAATCCCAAAGTGAAAATTGAGCAATAGCTCAAGCACAAAAATCTGTTTCGCAATACCACCAAAATTTTTACGCAACAACAACAACAAAGGAGAGCTCAAAAGAAAAACATTAGGTGGCAAGAGCTGCAAATCAGGTAAAGCTGCTGACTGCAACAGAGTGCTTCCAACAAAATTTAGGCAACACAAAGGGGCAAAGAGGAGAGAGAGCACACCCATTTTCACAGAAGCCTTTCATCAACCCCGCTCCCCTCTCCCGGCTGCGCCCCCCTCCCACAGCAGGGGGGTCCCTCATGGGACAGCCTCCTCCCACCCTAACACAGCACACTGCCTCCACACCCCCTCTGCCACACAGCCCCGCTCAGGAGCCCTCTCCCCTCACGCCATCACCTCCCACACCGAGCCCCGCTGCCCCTCCCAGGAACCCCTCCCAGCCCGGGCACCCCCGAGCCCCCTCACGCGGTGCTGCCCCCAGCACAGGCCCGAACCCCCACATCGCCACTC
>VWZS01007737.1:91267-110473 GCA_013397075.1 Rhabdornis inornatus | reverse complement strand
TTTTTTGTTTTTTTTTTTTACTAAAATAATTAAAAAAATCACAGTATTTTAAGAAATAAAACCCACACTGGGATTTTAAGCACAATTTGTTTTTCCTTTCTTTAAAAGTTTTTTTTTTTCTTCCTCCATTCACCACCTTGCCCAGCAGTCTCTCTACATTTAACCACAACAACAACAGGTAGTACTGACAAATGCAGAGATCTCCCTTGGTTAATTCTGAGGTACTAGGAAACAGGTGACTGTTTTAAGCAAAGCAGTTTCTGTTTTGTTTTGTTTGCTTTNTTCTGTTTTTTTTTGTTTGTTTGTTTTTGTTTTTTTTCCTTTTTTTTTTCCCTGTTTGTTTTTTTTTCCTTTTTTTTTTTTTTTATTTTCTTTTCTTTTCTAAAGCAGTTGCATTCAGTCTGGAAAAGCGTTACGTATTAAAACTAGAAAAACGCACACAAACTTGTGCGTCCAAAAGTTGTCCCCCCACCACTTCTTCCACGCTCACGACTCTTCCACTCATAAAACAATCGAAGTCTCCACTGCAAAGCACGATGTGTAATGTAGGAAAAACACGGGGAGTTGCTTCATTAGTCCAAAGATGAACGTAACTTCCCATTGTCAGATCCAGGAGGAAAAGAAAAGATGCAGTGATGTAATGGAGCCACTTATTCCATCACTTAAATAACTTTAATATACACACACTCACACAGGTACCAGTGCTTTGAAAATAGATCATTCAGTCCTAAAAGCAGCTTTATTTCTTCCTTCTGCCCTCCCTGCCCGCCCCGCCCTGCTCATCACTGTTCAAGTACTGTCGATTAGAACCACACCAACTCTTATTCGTTTTTGGCCTCCGGGGTGTCTAGGAGAGGTTGGTCAGCAGCCACCATGCTGACAGCTGTTTCCCCGCCGTGGGAGTAGTCCACCACCATGGTCTCGATGCCTTCCTTCTCTTCTGGCAGCGTGCTGGCTGTTTCCTCCACATCCTCCTTGGGCTGGCTGTCCTCGCCACTCCTGAGCTTGCTCTCGTTCAGCGCCCTGCGGAAAAACAGCAGCGGTCGGGCATGGGGTACAGCAAAGCCAGCTGTTGGATCCCAGAAACCTGGGGTTTTTGAGATTTCTGTGCTTTCTGGCACTGACCAGAACCACTGCTTTCGACCTGAAGCCTTGGAGACGGCTGCTAAATAAGAGTGATGGGAGTTAAAATCATGGGTGTGTAGTGAAATAGAAGTGTGTGCTTTCACACGGTGACGGGCTTTAAAATTTGGGGTTTTTATAGTATAGTAATAAGTATGGGACAACATGGAGGATTTGGGGTATTGTCTTTTTTGGTGCTCATCTTCCTTCTTCCTTCATGGTTTCAAGTAGTAGTTTCTGGTTGGTCAGTCAGTGTTACACTAAGGGTCATGGGAATTTAGTTATTGGGTTAAAAGGATAAATAATATAGGTGTTAATTCTCTATTGGACAGTTTGGCTTTAAGAGACCTCGTAACAGCTGCATCTTCCTCTGTTTTTCCTCACTTCTAGCAGGTAGCTAGAAGTGCTGTCGAACGCTCTGTACTTCTTGACAAGATTTAGTAAACAACCCAGCCTGAACACTAGAAAAAACATTTCCATTGTGTATTTGTTAATCCTGACTCTGAGTGAAGGCAAAAGAAATCGAGACAAACCAGTAACAAAGTGGTGCAAAGCTCACACTGCTGTTACAGCCAGCCACATGAGGGACAGCAGCAGATCACTTTCCAAAAAGACAGCCACACCATGCCACTGGCTCAAAAGGAGAGGCAGAGGAATGAAGCTGCTGATGGGACATTCTGGCTCTGAAACTGAATCTTTGTTTGTTCTGCACTGGGACGGATTTGGGATCAGAGGGAAGAACTCAAGTCGTAACACTTGGAGTTTATTCCCATCTCCCTGCCCCCTCATAAACACACACCAAACAAAGGAAAGGAGTATTTTTCCCAAAAACTTAATAAAATCCAATAAAACTTTTCATAGGTTGCAGCATTCCAAGTACTTATTTTCAGACTTACATTCTCTTAAGTATAAGAGAAGTTATTGTTTCTCATCCCATCACAGTTAACACACAGTATTGTATTCAGATGCTTCCCACATGTCAGCAGCCTTGAATGAAACCTGCTCTTTGAAGAAACTCTGGCTAGAAAAGAGATCTCTGCTACCAATGAGATCTACATCAAGACAAGGAAACAGATTGCTCCAGAGATTCCTATCTGTGATGTGTATCATCCCACAGTGTGAAAACTGCCGTAGAGAGGAAAAATTTTTTGAAAAATCAACAGCACACTTAGGGGAAGCTAATCCTGGTGAAGAGGCATTCACCTAGGGACAATCTTTAGTTTTAGAACCACAGGTAAACCCTACAGTTTACAGCCACCCTGGGCAGCAGAGTTAAAAAGGATGCAGAGACATCCTACGACTGTATCCAAAGACAGAGCTGGTCTTTATAGAACTGTGTTTGCACTTACTGCAGCTTTTTTTGAGATGGGGTGAGGGGGAATATATGGACACCTTTGGCTGTTTGTCAAGGGAACACAAACCAACTTACATGCCATGCCTCAGCACGTGCCGCTCCCATTCAGAGCCCTCGGTAAAGGATCGGCCGCAGAACTCGCACGGAAAGCGCTTCTCCGGAGCACTGCTGTCAGGAAACATCATAGGATCTGGGAAAACACAGCACAGCCCATTAACTCAGAAATGCCAGGGCGAGAACGGACCACTGTGATCCCGCTCTGGTCCCATCTGCTGCACCTCTCATTTCAGAGAAGCAAAAGAATTTTCTTGTCAAGTAACTGGGAAAATGCAGCTCCTGAAAAGAAAAGTGACACCGCAAGTGACAAATCCCATCCTAGGTCTTTAAGCATCTCTGCAAGTAAGGGTAACAAGTTACTAGTCCCTGCTCCTCTTCAACAAACAAAAGAACTCTGGAATTTAAATTCTAAACCAAAACTGCAAAGCTTAGGACTGAAGTGGCTTGAAAGCAAAATCAAAAAGACCCACTCAGGTCCATCTATAATTTTGGAACTGGTAGGACAAATTTTAGGAAACACACAGATTTGGTACATTTAACGTGTTATTCTTGTAACAGATCATGAAGCCTCACGGATTAAGTCCTGTATCTTAACTGCATAGGTGTTTCATGCCATCCTAATCTTTTATACAAAGTGCTTGGGGTCTGATTTGCAGAAGTGTCAAGCACCTTGTAACATGAATGAAGTCACCGGCAGCTCAGGGAATGACATTCCTGAAAGCCAAGCTCCAAGTGAACACAGCCTGCTCTGACAAAAGACGAAACATTTTCTCACAAATTAAGAATATCACCATACAAGCCATTGAAAATAATTGCATGAACTATCTCACTTGATTCTTTTGCTGGAAATGAGATAGCACCATCTGCTCAGAGCATTAATTCCTTAGCAGGGATTATCTTACAGAAGAAATCGACAGAATGTCTTTCTGGCTCCTCCCAAACTATGTAATAAAAGAAAAGGGATTTTGCCTAATTTTGGTTCTGATCTCTGCTCATTTGATTTCTCCACTCTCAGACTTACTCTGTTTGGGATCAGTCTATGAACTCAAATTTGCTCACACATTTCCTATTATCCATACCTAAGTCCTGAAAATGCTTTTTTGTGACACATTTCTCACTAGTTAACCTTTATGTCACTTTTATATGGAATGGTTCTTGACGCAATTTTTTGGCCTCTTCCAGTGAAAGGAAAAAGATATCCACTTTGTATTTCTTATTGTTGGGGGCTTATTTATTATGCGGTTAAAAAATATCATAAAGCTGCCGTGTTGGGGAACACCAGAATGCAAGCAAATGCCATCAGCTCAGTTAACATCTGGATTTTTAACACATTAAGCATGGCACAAATGTATAAACACACTGCAACACACCGATGAGCCATGACGCAGGCATAAATATTTTTGGTAGGTAATAATTTTAGAGGCAAATGCTGCTGATGTTCTGTACAAGAAAATAGCTATAGATGGGGCTCGGAGTAACCTGGGATAGAGAAAGGTGACCCTGCCCATGGCAGGGGCTGGGACTGGATGAGCTTTAAAGGGCTCTTCCAACCCAAGCCAGTCCATAATTCATACTTGCAAATCCCAATAAGTTTAGCAAGTGTTACTCTAGGAAATCCACCACCTCTTCAGACAAAACTATCTTGTTCATCCTACTCCCCAGTAATTTTGCCTCTAGGGATGTGAATTTGGGCTGCTTCCCTGTAGGATTATTAGACGCTACTCTTCTCTGGGTTCTGCAGAGGAGAAGTAACAGACTGCATACACACCTGACCTCTCTGTGGTTTTGCTTTGCCACACATACAAGCACTCAGCGACATTTAATTTTTTGCCTATTATGGAAAAAAACCTCTTCATCTGCTAAGACCAAGACATAAAGATCAGTAACAGCCTCTCTGAGACACAGTTCTACCTGGGAGAGCTGCTCTTGGCATGGTCTATGCCAGACACTTCATTTTTCCCCACACATCCCCTTTTATACTATATCCTTTACCACAAGCAAGTTGCTCCCTTCCTTTCCCATCCAAGAGTGCAGTTCAGCCCTGCTGCCCAGCTCTCCCTGTCCACATGGACATACGTGTGTGGCCTTTGTGTGGTCCAGAGAAGAAGCCACAAGCTCTTATTTGCACCTTCAGTCCTGCACAGAGCAGCTCAAGTCAAAGTGGTGAGTCTAGGGAAGAAATCCTGATTGTCCCAAAGTCACAGACCTCAGACAGATACTCAGAGCACAAAGAGGACCTCTCAGCAAATCCCACTCCCTGCTAACACCACAAAGGCTAGAAGTGTCAGAGGCACCCCAGCTGCACCCAGGACGGCACAGTCTGGTGTGGTTTGAAAGCTGTGGCAGCGTCACCCACTGTGACAGGCTCTGTTTGAAACCATAGGTCTGGCTCTCTGCTACCAGGGCAAACCATTGCTGTGTCAGAAAGATCTTCTGAAAATGCCTAGGGAGATGCCATCATGCAATTTAGCATCCTTCAGTTCCTGTCTCACTGGGACATTTTTTCCAAAATCTTGCACCTTAAGAGTGGTAATTCACACAACTTATCTAGAAAAATGCAATCAATACCACTGGATCTTTTCTAATATCCTTGCTGTAGTAGGTGTGTCTTCTGCATTTTCTGCCTATTTTACTACAATTTATTACAAATGGTTAAGAGATTGAAAGGGAGAAAAAAACCCAAAATAAACAATGGTGAAACATCAACACTACAGGGCAGAGAAGAAAGAAATTTTGCAAAGAAAACCTGAAAATACACCTGTTTTTTTAAGGCTGGTCATCCAAACAAGCATGCAGAGATCATTTTAGCCAGTCATAATTAAAGGTGAAAAAAAAAGTACGGAATCATCAAGATGCTGCCTTGCTCAACTATGAAACATGAGGATAACACGCCTATGAAACCTTGCACACGTAAAACTCCGGCATGGAAGGTGATGTTTTTTATACTTCCAGGGTGTAACCTAAAGCCAATTTAAACAATGAACTTCACCTTGGGCTGCCCCCCTGCCTGTGGCACCTTCACAGGGATTTGTGAGGCTTGGCAGAGAGCACTTTCTTCTCCTTGGTCTGGGCACCACAGCCTCCAAGGTCACCTCAGCACCTGTGCCTGTGTGTAATGCTAAGGTACTCCTCACAAGGACAGCTTGACTCCTCACCCCCTGCTAGCTGCAGGTCTACACACAGCATTAATCATCCTGCTGCATCTGCAGCTGAGGTGAGCTGGTGCTTTAGCCAAATCATGACACAATTATTGCTCCAGCCACGCAGCCCAGAGGGTCAGAGCTGTCCCCGAGAGATGCTCAACTCTGAAATCCACATGGAGCTGACATCCCTCCTCTGATCTTCCTGCTGCTCTACCTAAGACCTTGTGCAGGATATTTTATGTTAAAACACAAATGGTTTTGTATCCAATTGGCTTGCATTCTCATTTGAGTTAAAAGCCATCACTAGCCACTCTTGGAGTGCTGCTGATAAGCACAAACTGAGTTCACACTGCAAGGACACAAAATAAAGCCCAAGATGCTGGGGTCTTGCTATTAAAAGGTAAGAAGCATGATCTGAAACCCTCTAGCTCTTTAAACTACCTGTGAATCCAGAAATGGGAATTTTTCAATGCCTATATGTACATGAGACACCTTTTTTTTTTCTTCTGGAGAGCTCTTGAGTGAGTTTGAAAGCTAGAAAATCAGGAGGAAAATTTTCACCAAACATGGTAATGTACCTTTAGCTGAAGTACACAGAACTTGGATAAGTGGAGTTGTCAGCATCAAGAATTGGGTGGCTTGTCATTCAAATCATGAAGAGACTGAAGATATTAAAGAGTTGTTGCATTTGAATGATGCATTTTTGCACCAGACAAAATACAGTTACACCACATATTGGAATAACTTGCCTTTAATGGGACAAGGTTGATGGAAAGGAAACCCTTCATTTAATTAACAGAGAACTTACTTTTTCTCTGCTGATCTAAATTCAACCAAACCAAAAGTATATGGCCTAGCCTTGTGGAAGTTGGGGGGATTATTCTTAGATACAAACTTAGGCACACATTTAAATATAAAACAGTACAGACAGGTGGGCACGGATGTACTCTGGCTCTGGAGCTGCCGACTGCAGCAAGTGCAAACAGAACTGTCTGACAAAGAATGCTGGGCAGAGAGATAAATAACAGCCCATAAAGCAGCCTTCATCCCTCACTTGGACCATGCCAAGTGAAAGCTGGAAACTGGTTACCAAACAGAAAATCTGACAGGCCACTAAAATACACTTAAATAGTTTTCCAAGCCCTTATAGATGTTATCTGAACAGGCAGATTAGTCACAGATGCTATCTGTGCTTTCTCATAGTAAGTATTCTCTCTAAACAGACAAAAATTTGTAAGGAGGATTAGAAACACAAGATTCCCACAGGAGCTGTGTCTTCAGGGAAGCCACATTCTGTTACTGCAGAGTTTGTGCTGTCCACTCAACAGCTGATCTGGCATGGTTGTACTGGTGAGACAGGTTGCAGTGGCCAAAAAAACCCAACAAAAACCCCTCCAACACATCAAAGAGCTGCACTGACCTCTCTCTTGAGCCTTGGGGCTTAACTCTTCTTCTTTTTCTTCTTCATCACTGCTAGAGCTCTCTGTTTTCCCTTTCATTTGCTCCAACTGGTCCAAGTTAACCCGTCCAACCAGCTCAAAATTACGACTCACCTTTGAAAGAAACACTTCTGTTAGTGCTCAGCACAATCACCAACCAGCCAGAAAAATGGCCGCAAATTCAAAACAAAACCTAGTACACCCAAAGCCTGCTCAGCTCAAGGTGACACGCAGTCCCCATAATCCAATTAACACCCATTTATTTCCAGTGGAAGTGATTCTTCCATTGCTGTCCATTCTGCATTTCTCATTTCTGTTTTTTGGAAATTAATGATATTCGGTAAACCCCCTTCACTTCTCCATCCAAGAAATTTAAAACATCGAGTCATATCCTCATTTTTATGGCATTATTCAACTGCTGTGATCAAACACTGCTACCACACATCCA
The DNA here is from genome assembly GCA_013397075.1 of Rhabdornis inornatus. Taxonomy (NCBI): domain Eukaryota; kingdom Metazoa; phylum Chordata; class Aves; order Passeriformes; family Rhabdornithidae; genus Rhabdornis; species Rhabdornis inornatus. The sequence continues at coordinate 102,910 of VWZS01007737.1, read as the reverse complement.
CGCTGAAGGGAGACTCTCTGTAACGGGTTCATTCAGCTTTATTCATGAAAGGATGGTTCTTTTTTCCACTAAGCACATGGCTGCTGTGTGGCACATACACTCTCACTCATTAATAACAGATTAATTTTCATTACGCCAGGCTGAAAAGTGCTTTGCAAACTGATACACATACTATAATGGGAACACTTCATCCAGCAGTCAAATTCAGCTAACCCTGGGGTGAAATGCACCAGCTACTTAACAGCTCACAGCAGCAGTATGAAAGGAGCAGTTCAGGGCACAGAAGTCAGGAACTGCTCCACATCCAACAGGAACAGCGGAGCAGCAGCCCAGATTTACAGTGGAGGCGGAGAGCATGGAGCGTGACCAGGACACTAAGGCTAATACTTGCTGGATGACAAGCGCCCTCTGAGCCCATTGATCGCTGCTGGGAAGGGTTTTGGACTCATCTTTCATGCAGAGAGACAGCCCTCCAGCAGCACAGGCACTGAGCCACGTGGGCAGAGGGGATGGAGACGGAGCAGTGAGTGCACCACAACGCGTCCTGTAAGAGGCTGAACGGAATATCAACACCCACTGCCTGCTTTTTACCCCGCTGTGGGAAAGGAAATGTGAATGATCCCAAGAAGGATGTGAAGCAGGCTGTAGGATACATACAAATAGCAAAGCATCCTGAAAGTAGAGGTGTGAAGATTCCTAGTACCGGCTTACAGACAGTTGCGGTGAGGTTCTCTAACTTAACACATCATCCACAGAGGTTTAAACAAATGGCCACATACAAGGCACTTGGTTCAACTAAGCTCATGTAAAGGAACTCTTTTTAGGGTGCAATATACAACCTGGGTAGTATCTGAGCCCAGAACTTAAGACACAAATTGGAGAGGTATAATTTACCCACCAAAAAAGGGGAAGCGATGCCCTGAACTACCAGGACCACTACTGCAGGTCCAGATCAGAGGGGAGAACTAAATGAAGGGAATAATCTTCCCAGCCTGATGCACTGTGTCAAAAAAACCCAAGCAATAGTTCCTCCTGGATACACCAGGCACCTTGCTGTGATAACCAGGAGCTGTGGAACTCCTTCTGTACCATTTGAATTGCAGAAGACTCTCCAGGAGTAATAAAGATGGCAGAGGAGCCTAGCACACCAACATAAATTAACAAAGTTTGGTTTTATAAGACGGCCAAATATTTTTTGAGTATGAAAAGTGTTTAGTTTTGGTTTTGTTTTTGTCTTTTTTGTTTTGGTTTTTTTTGTTTGTTTTTTTTTTTTCCTAGGACTTCTGCTGCTAATACCTTGCATACATATTTGGCTTTAAGGAAAAGTCATTCAGTCAATGAAGCTTTTAATGAGGACGTTGGGCAGCTAAGTTCCAACAGGTGAAGACATATAGCTGCCTCCCCTGGAAACCTGCCAAGGAAGCACTCTAGGAAATATTCCCAAACACATCTCAGTTCTAAAACTTAAACGTTTCTCAGCTACAGAAATTCAAAGCCAACAGTCTGTGGAAAGCCTTTAATGACTTCTCAAAGGCTGGACCTGGTATGCATTCAGGTAATCCACAAAAACTCCAAAGCAGTCTTAACTGAGGACCTGGTTAGACTTGCTGTTTATCTTTCCCTTGTTAAATGTAAACGGGGATGTATGGACCTCTTTGTGTTATTAAAATATGCATGGCATGTCAGGCTGCTGAAGTTACCAGAGCAATCCTGTGTTTGGAATCTCCTGCCTTTTACAGGGGCTGAATTACACTGCCTTGGTATTGTTCCACGATCCTTACCCCAACCCCCTTTATATAAACCCAGCATACACAAGAGCCTTTTCCAGATAATCACACTCTGCATGCAGCAGTTTGCCAATTCTGATCAATCTGAGAAGCTTCAGAAAAGATTATTTTTCAGTTTCTTAAGGAAAAAAAAAAAAAAGAGAGAGAAAAATGAGAAAGGGAAGTGCAACATGGGATTAGTTTTCAGATTTGGGGAGGGAGAGGAAAAAATAACCCCGGTGTCAAGTTGGCTAGTCAGACATACAAATAAACTAATCCAGTATTTGCAAAGACTAGATTGCCACAAATTAAAACGAATTGGGTCCTACCTTGTGCTCATCTCGAAGGTGAGCATCCAGCTCCTCTGTGTGTTTGGTCTCATAGTAGCAGAGTTGGCATTTGTAAGGTTTCAGTTCATTGTGCTTCTCTATGTGCTGCTGCAAGCTCTCGTCACTGGAGCAGGTAAAGGTACACTTGTCACAGCGGAACACTACTCCCTGCAGGTACTTGGACAGCTTGGAACGGCAGACTTCAATGGGAACGACCCTCTCCTCTGTGGGGACAGCACAACATTCACTTAATGACTCCAGGAAAACAATCCTCCCTGCCAGGGCAGGATTAATCTCCAAAAGCTACAAACGCAGGTGCCTGGCGACTGGGTGAAGAGGATGGCAGTGGAAGGTTTTGGGATAAGTGAGACTCCATCTATGAGTCAGAGGAGCAGAGCCTAGGAACACAAAACCAGCCCATAAATCAGCCAAGAGCAAGAGTGTGTTTTTGTTCAGTGCTTGACAGCAGCTGGGAACTGCTTCTAGGGAAGTAATAAACAGGGGAGCTGCAGGGTGTGCTTCCGCAAGCATCACACGCTGCTGGTTCTGCATAAATTGGAGCTGGTGTCCTCACCATCACACCCAAACCTGCCCTCTGGGGACTGAGAAGGTGAGCAAGGCAGCACCTCTCCCTGGAAAAAAGCTGTGCAAGTTCAGCCAGCAGCAGAAAACTTCCCGACATACGCAGAGCTTTCAGAAAGCCCAGCACGCATGATGTACTGAAAACACTCTTGCTGAGTTTTTAAACTCTGCACTCCCTCTAACAAAGCAGTGATGTTTAACAGAGCAGTAATTAATTTTGGTCATTTGACACAGCCAGAATCCGATGTGCCTCAACACCCATCCACTGTGGTTCCCTCCACGCTGTGCACACAAGAGAAACCCCAAATCTGACCGTTCAGCTGAGGGTCACCAGCAGATCCTCATTAAGGCTTTTGTTACCCAAACTGGCATTTTGAGCTTGAACACTTGAAACTTAGCACTGCTCCTCCTTATGGGCTGCATACTGAAGGAGGGTTTTGATCCTCCTCATCCAGGCTCATCCCCAAGGACAGGAGGAAAAAAAAAAAGAGGCCTCAATCTCTTATGGTAGACATGAAGGCTGAAGGAATGTGAGACGTGGCAGTGCACACATGGATCTGAGCCAACGGGCCTTTTCTTCTAGTGAGGAGGGTAAAATTACATCCAAAGACAACTACAGAAACACACACTCCCTTTACAGTAAGACTTTTTCTCTGCAGCTCAACAAAATATTCCATCCTGCCCAGCTTCTCCCTGAGCACAAAACATATCTCATAACTTCCTCTTTTTGAAGCTTTCCCCAAACCTATGCCTTANAAACAAACAAAAAAAAAAACACGAAGAAAACCACCCAAAGATTTGTGATTCTTTTCTACACCAACAACAGATTCTCTCACTATAAAGAAACCAAACAGTGGCCATTCAGAGTGGAAACAGGGGAGGGGAGAACAGGGTTTAAGACACTGCAGAATTTAAAGCTGTGGTGCTGAGATCACTAGAAAAACTTTTTACAAGGTTGTTGCAGCTGCGTGCTTTTTGAGTCTCAGAAATAAGTGACACAGCCAGCTTCAGAAGTGAAAAAGCCAAGTGAAGTTTTCAAGAATAGAAATACTAATTAAAATATTTTAACATTCACTTTTCCTCTAACACCTGGCACAGATTAAAAAAGCTCAAACATGCAACGGTATAAAACTTTAAATCTACTGGTCTGAAGTAAGGCAGCATTCTCTTATTCACATGAACAAAACCTATTACTTCACAACCATACACAGAGTCCCCAAATCAAAGGCAACACAGTAAGAGAAGAGCAAAATAGACACAAATATCGACTCTAGATTGAAATATTTCTATTTCAGGGAATTATTTACAGCTTTTACATGATGTATTCATGTTAGTGAGCTTCCTCCAAGCTATGATTTTGGAACTTGCAGGGCCTGGACCTGGAATATTACATTTCTTAAGGTGCTGCTCTCACCTCCAGCTTGCCCCTGCAAAGCCCTGTTTATTTAATTACTCATTTAGAATGCACTTATCATGTCTGGATGACCAACAAAACGACAGCAAACCATGAAGCCCCATACAAAAATTGAAAAACCTCTTTACCCCCGTGAGACTTCTTCAAAGTTCATCAGTGTCTAACCAAAGACTACTGTAGACACCTCACAAAAAGATGTCCTGACTTGTGGAACAGTTTTGCAAGAGCAGTAATTAAAAAATTAACAAAATAAACACCTAAAAAAAGCATCATCTTTGTTTAAGGAATCCAATCCTTCCACTAGACTGGAATATTCAGGCTAATTGTATCAGGAATTAGTTGAAAGGACAGTAATGACTAGCTATTATCAGTACTATAAGCCAAAGCAGACATAAATTTTTTTGCTCAAGGCACAAGAGAGCTCAGGACTCTATTAGTCCTGAGTTGTAAGGAGAAATTTTTGTTCAGCAACACACCAAAGCATATATAACTCACTTCCTTCCCTCAAAGGTAAACCAAAAAAAAAAGCAGTCCTACTATCTAGACACAGACCAATTACTTGGTCATCTTGGGTTTTGAAAATATACATTTTTGCCTGGAAATCCAAACTACACTCACAGAACAAGTAGCATTTGCATTCCAGTAGTCAAAAGCAAGCATTGCACAAGGGTTCTCCATGTATCAGTGAAGTTGTATGTACAATGGAAAATGCCAGAAAAAAGCATGTGCAAGGAATCAGGATCTGTAGCAAGGAAGCCTTTGGGGAGGTAGGTAAACCTGAAAATTTATCTTAAAGGTTACTATTCAAAACATATGGGTCTGATGAAGAAGAAAATCACTAGTTCTCTAATTGAAGGACAGGGAAGAAAAATGCCCAAGGATTTAAAAGTAAAGCAACAGTGAACTCGGTATGTTGCATTTGGCCCTGGAAAAACACCAATATACTTCAAAATGCATGAGGGGAATGCTACTGGAAAGGATAACATCAGGAGAAAAGGTGGCCAGGCATGGAAGGGGCTCCCCGGGGAGGTGTGGGAGTCTCCATCCTTGGAGGTGCCCAAGGAACACCTGGAGGAAGCACTCAGTGCTCTGGGCTGGGGACAAGGTGGGGATTGGTCACAGGCTGGACTCAGACCACAGATGGTCTCAGAGCTCTTTCCCAACCTAATTGATTCTGTGACACACTAATTGTATTGTCCAGCATAAATTAAAAGCTAATATACTGATGGATCAGGAATTCCCTGTCTCCTCTTGCCTGTCATAAAGACCAGGAAGAACTAGAGAGCCAAACTTCTCCTCACTGCCCTGCGCAGCCTTTGGCAGTGTCAGTCCCCTGGGACAGGACACCTGTAATGAGTCTGTGCTCCATCTGTTCTGTACCTACAGAAGGGAGGTTGAACTGCCCTGACACCGATCAGGGGCACGTGGTACATGAGAGAAGCTCTTGGAACCTTTCCTTCTTCATGGAAAGAAAATTCCTTGCCTTATTTTTTTTTCCTCTCCCTAGGCATTCAGGCTGCTAGCTGATATTGCTTTAACCCTGTGAAATTCAGCCTCCATAGCCACTCATTAGGAGGCAAACATATTCTCCATTTCAAGCACATGCTGTTTCACCAAGGATTAGGGGTGCAGCAATTTGGAAGTAATGTAGAAGTCATGCATCTGTAAACATGTCTTTTGCACAAAAGGAACATTAACTATGAATGGATCGAATCCTTCACTCCTGATTTTACATACTGCACCACTCCATCTACCTCAAAACTAATTTTCTTGGGCTGCAGCTCAGGGTTATGCCCTTGCTTTGCCAATGCAATGGTCGTAAAACAGGAAGGCTATCTCAGACTACATTGACTATCCCCCAGCCTTTCTTCCAGTGCATGCTAAATCTTGTCAAAACCATCTGCTTCAGCTGCCACACAATTAAACACAACAGTAGAGGGGTGTTTTTTAGCTGGATATATGCACCAGAAATAACTCTATGAACCCTGGATACATGATGCCAAAGAAAACCCTTTTGTGGCCTCTGAGACTCTTTAGCATCTATAATCCCATTTGCATTAAAACTTCTTTTACTCTGTTTTTTTGCCTGCCAGTAGTGTGGTGCGTAGACCATTACGTCCTTTTGCCATAAGGTTTGTTTCAGCAGCAAAAACTCTTTGAGGTTGGTTTGTGCAACTGAAGCAAGTTCTACAGAAGAAAAGATCCACAGTTTCATTCACCCAGGAGGTGACAACCTCCTTTCAAGTGGTCAGAAACAGCTCTGCACAAGCTGTACAGCTGCTTGAGCTCATGAAGTGCTCTTCCACCTCTGCAACTGGACATTCCCAATACCAAACCTATGCATGATGAAAAATACCCTGAAACCCATCCAGTTTCCCCTGTCTTAAAGGTCTGGCATTATCTGCTGGAGCCCTGGCATGGCCAAAAAATTGAGCAAACAGGGCAAAATCTGACACAGCAACACCTTCGAAGTCAGGAAGTAAAAGCCAAAGCATCGGCCAAACCCTTAAAACTAAACATGGCAGGTATGTAATGTGCTGTCTGAATCACTGACAGGTCATTTCCCCAGATGTTCCCTCAGACCAGCCCTGCTAGCAGAAAGAAATTCTAAATTCTTCCAAGCTCACCACACCGGTACAGGAAGGACTTGAAGCTACCAGCACTGAGAAGTGGTATGCTACAAGGAATCACGACAGCACTTGTCACACCAGAATCTCCTCCAGGAAAAAGATGGCATGCAAAACCTGTGTTTGCTCACCACCAGTACCCCACTGTGAAACTCTGCCCAACCTGCATGCAGGCAGAGTGCCATCCCAACACATGGGTTTGGATTTCGGCAGCCAACAGACCATCCACAAGCATCAAGTGTGATAGCTGTGGGCAGGAATCCCAGCCCAGAGAGCCCAAACTGCTGTCTCTTCTGAGCTAGCAAGCCCACAGTTAATAGATTATAGAAATCCCTAATCCCACTTTTAGCAGGCTCAAAAAAAAAATTAAAAATGGAGAGATGTAGACAGAAAAGGAGTTTTACAGTAAAGCAACAAATTAGATAATTATTTTGTTCCCAAGAACACTGAGGAGAAGATACTCAAGGAATTTATCAAGGGATATTTTGAGGCCTCTGTGGTTGGCTGATAAACCTTTCAGGCGAGTTTATGATAGCAAGGCCTTTAATATAACAAGGACATGGGCAGGGCACAACTCTGGCCTAGATCAAAGTCGCAAATTAGGGCAACTCTTGCTAAACAGGTGTCTGATGGCTGCTCACCTCTCTTGAGGAAATGCTTAAAAACTATCCCAAATATGCCCTGTTTCAGCACTGGCAAACCAAATTTCACAGGAAACAAATCAGATGCATCTTATAGAAATGAAACAAAAAAGATAACCAAGGGCTAGTGATTCCTTCAACATATTGGTCCTCGTGTAGAGAGAGAGGAAAAATTGAATGAAACCCATCTGAAATATTGAATGAAACCAGGCCAGGGCCCTGTGCAGCGTTCCCCTGACTGGACAGACATGGACACGGACGTTGTTACCTCTGTGCAGAACTATGTGGTCAATCATGTTGCGTTTGTATTTGGTGTGGTAGAGACAGAGAGGGCAGCGAAGGTCTTTGGGTCCTTCCTCGGGGACTGCCGAATGCCCAGCCTCCACATGCATAGTAAAAGCAGATCTGTGAGAGAGGAAGGGAGACAGTGGGAGCAGTCAGGAGGTGTCACACAGCTCCATAAGGGACGTGTGGTGTAAAAAGGCACAGATGCCACTCAGCCCTGTCCGCACGGCTCTGCAGAGGGGCTGCTCACATGAGCGACACATGAGCAGAGGAATCTGCAGGGCTCCTAACCCCTCAAAGCAACAAACACTCGTGGTGACAAGATATTCTGCTGCATGGGCTGCTCCATATGGTCACATTGCTATACTTAAGATAGCAAAAGAATTCCCATCCTTCATGCTCATTATCTGTCTTCAGGCTGAAATGTCCAGTGCGCTTTCTCCGGTGAAGGTTACATTTTCAGCAAGTTGAACAAAAATCCGTCAACTGTTCTGGACTTCCAGAGGGGAGGACAAACTTATTTCAGGCAGAAAACATCCTTAACCATCTTGATTTAACCAGCTAAACTGTTTAGATTGTGGGTACAAAAGGGGTTTGTGTTCATAGTGAGTTTGGCACTGAGTCCTTTAACTTTCAAAGCATTAGCTGTAATGATCTGAAACCCCAAGACTTTAGAATACTGTATTTATTAGTGTGGAAGAATGAATGAATACTCCACAGTACTTCTGAACCAAACATTTCATGCTGGCATTACACTGGCTGCATACTCAGAAATTGCAAGAGATACACATAACAGAAGAAATTAACTCTACATCCATCTAACCACAAGCCCAACTACTGAAATCAGAGCTGTGTCTAAACTTGGGGCACTTGGTAATTTTTTCCTAAAGCAGTGATAAACCTTGCAAAAGCTAAAGGGCTTGACAGATTGAACTAGAATAAAAAGTGGCTTTGGATCCAATCCAGCAATCCCTGAATTCTGCAGATATATTTCTATCAACTTTGGTCAATGGTGTCATACTTTTTAGTTTCTAGGGTGGCTTGAAGAGGGGATTGGTATGCTTTTGGGGGTTTTTTTGCCTCCTGCTCCCCTCTTTTAAGACAGAAAATACACTGCCATGAACGTGTTTAAATTATTGTTGTATGATTTATTTCATAGTACCAAGGTGAAAGAAAATGCAAGACATAGAGAGATTGGACCTGTGAATTTCTGGTAGTATTTAACACAGAGAGAAATCAGGATTTTTAATATGGGATTTTAACATGTGGAGAGCAATGGTGAATCAACAAAGGGTAGAGACGTATAACTAGAGTCTGTTCCCATGTGGGTTCTTTCAGATTTGTGCTCAACATTTCCTTTAACATTTCCTCCCCTTGATCCAGTCCTACTGTTTACTGTCACTCTTCACAAGTTTAAGACCTCAAATGTCAGCTGGGGGTGTCATGCTCAAGGGCCCAGCACATCAGGAGGAAATGATGAATTGCACAGGTGCCTTCTTCTCTTTTCCTACAGAAGAGCACCTAAAACACACACAAACACACAGGGCACCAAGCCTTTACATTTAAATAATTGGATTTTCTGAAATGTCTCTGTACGCTATCAGACATGCTAGAGAATTGCATCTTTTTATCATTTAAGCTAGAAAGATTGCGGGAAAATAAGATTACATGAGAAGGTGTAATCTTCAGTAAGGTGATATAAATTTCGCCGTCACCATGGGACACTTGACTGTCCCACGTTTCATGCTGGTTTCATGTGGAAATTACATTATTTCTGTAGAGAAAATGTTCACACTTAAGGACAAAGGGATTATGAAATGATAGTTTTTTGACTTTCAGAGAATCTCAGAAAAGTAAGGAGGGGTGCAGCAGAATTGCTGCCTTGGACTTCCAAGGTCTGGTTAAGGGACTGGCTGAGAAGGTCCCCTGGGAGGGCATCCTGAAGGACAAAGGAATCCAGGAACACTGGATATTCTCCAAGTAGAAAATCCTAAAGGTGCAAGAACAGATTGACTCCATGTGCCAAGAGATGAGACTGGCCTGGCTGAACAGAGAGATGTGTCTGGGACTCAGGAGAAAAAGGAGAGTATGACTTTTGCAAGAAGGATTGTGCCAAGTGGACAATGGGGATGTTGTGAACCTCTTGGCTTCAAGTTGCACCAGAGGACATTTAGATTGGATGTAAGGAAAAATTTCTTCCCAGAAAGGGACAGGAACAGGCTACCCAGAGAAGTGGTTGAGTCACCACCACTGGAGGGATTTAGAAGACGTGCAGATGTGTCACTGAAGTTTAATGTGGGGCTTGGCAGTGCTGGGTTAATGATTAACTCGATGATCTTAAGAGTCTTTTCCATCCTGAACAATTCTGTGACTCTGAAACCTACTGCAAGGACTCACTGTGCTTCTGTCTGCAGCAGATGGTACCGGCTGTTGCAGGAGAGAAGAAAATGGATTACATGGATGCTGCTGTGATCTGGCATGGCATTTCCTACACCCCTCTCCCTGGTCAGCAGTGGCCATGTTCCTGTTAGCTACAGCCAGCTCTCAAAGACCTCAGAAGTCTTTTCAAGTGCTAAAAAAAAAACCCCTTACGAGTTCAGTTCATCTGTTTTGCACAGNAGACTGGCCTGGCTGAACAGAGAGATGTGTCTGGGACTCAGGAGAAAAAGGAGAGTATGACTTTTGCAAGAAGGATTGTGCCAAGTGGACAATGGGGATGTTGTGAACCTCTTGGCTTCAAGTTGCACCAGTTACTTAAAGCCTGTATAAAAGGAACAATCTTTGCACTTGAAGAGCTTTTTCCCTCCGTGCTTGTCGCGGTAGTGGCGCCGGATGCTCTGTATGTAACCCGAGGAGAATTCACAAAATTCACAGTTAAGGATAGCTTCTGTTTTTTCCACTCCTGCAGCACTCCCAGAAAGTGGGATTGGGCTGATGTTGTTGTTGTTCCTGGCCAAGGCTGCAGACTGGTAGTGGTTCAACTGCTGCTGAACATCAGGGGGCTCCGAGTACGAAGAGTCTGCAGGGAAACAGAGAGAAGCTGTTATTCCAGGCGGATCAACAGATCCAAGAAAGGTTTGATGATGCCTGCTCCAGAACCTACTGGCTTTTGGAGGGGGTTGATCGAGCTGTTCGTTATGAAACTAATCGTGCTTTCTGAAAGGATTAAGAGGTGCAGAACTTCTTAATCTAATTTAATGTGTATTCTACAATTTATAAGGTGAGCAATATAAATTATGCTTTTTTAGATCTGATTTGGGGAGGAAAGGAGTGACACACATTTAAATTAAACTAGTTTGAAAAGAAGCCTGATTTTCAGACACTTAATTTGTGAAGGCAAAACCCATTAATCATACTGCCAAATGTTTTACGTGTTTGGCACATAAATCAGACCAGATCCTCTCAAATATCTCATGACAGTTCACATGAGGTGAAGATCTGGCACAGGATATATGTAAATAATCTAGCTATATGGAGAAAAAAAAAGAAAAACAGAAGAAAAATAAATGGATACCCTTCCCTACTCATGCTGATGATGTTATAAATTAAATCATCATTGGAAAAAAAAGATGTTTAATCATAAATTCCAATAAAGCAAACTTTCAAACCACTGTTTTGCTACACTGAGAAAAGAGATCTCTAAAGACACATCCCTTCTACAAGCCAGCAGAACTCTGACACACCATATTAATGGCAGGAGGAACAGAGTCCAGAGATGTCTCAGTACTGAAACTGAAAGCTGTAATATGTTGGTTGGATACCCCAAAAAAGGAGTGTGGGGGGAGGGGGGGTGGTGTTGAACCTTTCCCAACACACTGCTTGAATGTGGAGGTTAGGAATTCATCTGCTTTGTTCTACATAACCCACAGCTGCCCATGAATGGCACAAATCAAAGCAGATGAATAAAGCACAGATGAATTTCAGTGCAATTTTCCTGAATAGAAGACAAAAGGCTCTTTTCCTAAGCTTTCTAGAAGGGGGGAAAAAAAGCAAGGAGGG
>VWZS01007737.1:60499-90932 GCA_013397075.1 Rhabdornis inornatus | reverse complement strand
AATTGAAAAAAACAATCCAAACCCTGAAACAAAACAGACACAGCAGGTAAATGTCTCCAGGCTCCCCTGGCTTCACCACCAGCTGTACATAGCAAAGAGAAAGGCAGAGACATGGAAGATTCTGGTAAAATGAATGAAATTTGATTTTGTTTTTCTCATCCAAGCCCCATGAGCTGAGTGAGGCTGGCTTACAACGCAGCATTTATCACCTCTTGCTTCCACCACCTCTACAGCACGTTTGTTCACCAGGAGGGCTCACAGTGAACTCCACCTGTTTAAATGTCAAGGCTTTCCTCCCCTCGTGTTTGAAGCAGGCTCCCCACATCCTTTACTTTGGCACAGGACAGGCCTGAGGAACTCTAAACCCTCTGCAGAAGTCTCTTTTTTCTCAAATACAGCAACTGTGTGCTCACCCTCCTTTGGAACAGAACCTTGAGGGCTCAAGAGGGGATTTGCTGACTCACTTCTCTGGGCTACCAGGTTCAGTGATTCTAAAAGTGATTCTAAAAGCTCAAAACACAGACAGACAGATCTCCTAGCAAGGGTAAGGCAGCCTAGAAGGAAAGTTCATAGCATTTCAAACAGGTTGTTTGGTGGGTTTTTTAAATATGTACTAGTCAAATTACTTTCAGGGTATTGAAGTCTGCTTTGTGGTTCACTTGTTCTCCTCCTCAAGAAGAAGGGATCAAAAATTTCCACCACATCACCAATGTTCTTGACCAAAGCCCCAGAGGTGTCCATGTCTAAGAAACTACAGGTTTAAAAACTATTCTTTTCAGGAGAATGAAGTTCTGCTGTTGTCTGTAAGATCTTCTGTACTTCAGATGTTTTTATTCCTCCTATCATCTGGTGTCTTATTATTCCAGCTTTAGAACTTTCCATCAGTTATTTACACAGACAGTGGAATCTGGCATGTGAAAACTGCAGAAGTAGATAATTTCATGTCAATTCCCACACAAAAACAAACCAAGAAAAAAACCAATACATCAAGTAGCTTTCCCTGCCATCAGGAATAGCAGAAGAAAATTGTACCTTTCACACTGGCCACCTTGCAGTTTTCAGTATACTGCTCCACTGCACTTTTAAAAGAGTAATAGTATTTACAGGAATAAAAAAAAAGTCATCTGAAGAGTTTTTCCAGTGAGTCGTACCCTTGAACAATGGTAGCATGCATGGCCTAGTGTACTCTTTGCCTTTTCCCTTGCCAAATTCTTTCATTACACTTGCCTGCAAACTTGCTGCAAGTGCAAGATTTAGCACTTCCTGAAGGAAAACACTCTGGATTAACACATGTGCATAGGGCTTCTGTTGGTGTCTGAGAACCAGCTTTGCCAGACAGCTCTCCTGGCATGAAGGTGCAGCCAGGAGCACCCTGGGCTGAGCCCAAAGTTGACTGAAGGCACGGGAAGTTTTCCACTGGGTTCAGCAAGCCCCACCTTCATCATGCCCACTCCCAAATCAGCAGAGGCAGTGGAACAGCACCAGCTTGCCTCCAGAGATGCATTCTGGCACACAACGCAGAGCAAACTTCCAGCAAATGACAAACAGGAGATGGGGGTGAGCTTTTGGACATTTTTTCCTTTTTTTTTTTGAACTTATTTTTTCAAAAGAGGTGTCTTAGAGAAAGGTCAGGGGTGGCAAATTCGCAGTCACGGAGAAGCAGTGCTGCTTTAAAAACTGCACTTTTCCTTGCTCTATTCCTGCTGGAAGAGCGGGCTGATGTTCCAGACACATTTTGGAGGTGTTGTCCCAACAACAGGATGCCAGGCTGGAGAACGAAGGAGCAGAGCTTTTCCTTCAGAGCTGACCCAAAAAACTGAGTCATGGCCATACACAATGTGAGTTCCACCTCTTCTTTTTCCTGCACCCCCAATCACAAAGGGCTGGGAGCACTCTGATAAGGTGTTAACAGCCTTGGCCTAGAGTGGGAAGAAGGTTTAGCCATCCATGTCTAAAAAAGTAAAAAAAGGCCCTAAAAGCCCACGAAGTCAGAAAGCAGAAAACATTTAAAATTAGCAAAGGGAAGATTTAAGAAAATTTGTATTATGTATGTGTAAAACACAACAGCAGCGAATAAACACAAATGGAAGGGAAGTTAAGAAAAATTAAACACCAGGAAGTATCATTCACATTTTCAGGAAAAAAAGGCACTTTTTATTTTCACTAAACAGCCTTGAGGCAGCACAAGAAAATAAAGCATATTCATATATGCAATGAAAAGGAAGAAAATGGAACACTTAGTCCTGACTCATTTGAAACAATCAAACAAACAAAAAAAGCACGCACCCAAAACACTGAGATTCCTTTTTAAAAACTAATTGTATTCGAAACGAATGGAAGGACTTCACTGTGCAACTCCAAAAACAATATAACAGCATAGGATAATCTGAGATAAAATGAAGGACACCTACAGTCATGTCAAGAGGCAAAAATTAACAGTGATTGCTACAGGTAAAAATGGAAAGAACAGCGGCAACGCTGCAAATCTCAATTTTGAGATTTCACATATGGCATCTACCTACAAAATTACCTGCACAGGACAAGTAACTAGGCCAACAAATAATGCAACCCCTGTCAGCACCTATGGATCTAAAAGGCATTATCTTTCTTCAGTATAGAAGAGTGTTTTTACACCCAAAATTCCAGAAGTTGAAAGGAAAGCAGGAGAAATTATTTATCAGCACAGCTGTATCTAAATTACTGCTGCATTCTGGTAAGAATACACAAGCAAGTCTCACTGTGTCCCTCCACGGGCGTTTCTAGAGTGCCTAAAACACCAAAATGCCTGGTCAGGGATGTTGTCACCCCTAAAACTTCATCCAGATTACAGTCCCAAAGACTGGGACAAATGAGTCTGCCAACAAATCTGGTAGTTACTACCTCAGCCAAAAGAGCAAAGCAACACAGTCATGAAAATTTAGCTTGATTCCCTGCATACCCTGTGGTCACACACTGGGGAAAAAATGTACAAAGAAAACATACAATGAAAACCCACCACAGAAGCAAAATGAAAATCCAAGTTTCATTGGATCCTGTGTAGCACATAACATGTTTGAGATACCTCAACAAAAACAAAACTTGGGGACCCTTCCAGGAGAAAAAAATTCAGTTTCAGATCCTGAACTGAAAACATAAATTTACACAGGAATTCAGTGTCGTTTCAGTTGTTTGTAGGTATTTTCAGAGGTATCAATGAACACCACATGCAACAGCAAAATACTTCCACAAGACTCCTAAAACCCAACTACAATAGGCCAGAAATCCACCCAGACATGTGTAAGTAAGAGACACTGAGCAACAGCTGAGAAACAAGAGGGGAGAAGGACCTATTACAGGGAGGAAATTAAATCTGCTTCATCCTTTTAGGGTGGACAGAACCAGACATATGCAATATAAACACTTTCGTGCCTGTACAGTGATGGATAGGGGTGGAGGGAGGAACATTGCTCAGGAAAAACAGCTGTTGGAGTACACTAGAAAGTGATGTCATTGAATTTACAGAATTTTAATAACTGTGTAGCCCAAAGACCAGGAGGAATCACTGGGAGATAAAAGAGAAGACACTGTGCTCTCCTGGTATATTCACACAGAAACATCAACCAGTCAAAAGAGACCAGCATGTGTAAGAAGAGTGAAACTGGGGACAGAGATGTCTGGCTCATCAGATAAGAAAAAAACCCAAAGGGAATGTATAAATAATGGAAAGTGCTTAGTGATGCTTTGTGAGGAAAACAAAGGAAATTAAATATCAATACCTAGGCCTGGGATAGTTCTGGATCTGTGAGGAAATGTTCTAGAGAGACTAAGAGGAAAATATTTGGAATGCTATTTAATTTTATCTGAATTCATTCATAAAGAGAAAATTCCTGTGAAGAACGACAGAAAAAAAATCCAAGGATTTAAGAAAAGCAGCAGTTTCCTCTGGATAGAAACAAATTTGTAAAACCAAGTAAAGATGCAGTGCTGCACCAAAGAACACCAACAAACAACATAAGGCCAATTGCTATTTTAAAATCCTTAAGATAAGCGTAAGGGTGGAATTTAGGAGATTTAGGAACACAATCCCTTCCAAAATTCAACAAGACTCAAAATCACCAGCTGACTGAGTGGCAGGATTGCACATAGCCATGAATGGCAACAGCTTGAAAAGTGGGAAGGTGGCGAAGCAGGGTGTCACACAAAGATTGTGAAGACTGCACACATTTGTTCACTTTATGCCACACAGCACTGACCTGGAAGGAAGAGTATGTGGGAGGGTGAAATGTTCTGGCAATAAATTAAGCTGAGGGGAGGGGAAGACTCAGAGAGATGCAACTAAACGTTCATGAAGAAGCTCAGGGAACCAGACAGTCCAAGTCTTGTTCACTGCATGTTTAGAAACAGACTGCGAGCCTAGTCCTCTACCTAAATTCTGATTTCTACTTAAGAACCTTTACATTGCCAGAATGTTGTGAGAGAGATAACAGAAACAAGTTTTGTGTCCTCACCTGCACACTCCAAAAGGAAAAACCAAAGAGTAATCACAAAGTAAAGAAAATAAAGCCCTGGAATAAAATTGCCATTTAAGGGATTTATACACCACTACTACCCCACAAAAACAACAACAAGCCCAAACCAAAACAACAAAAACAACAACCAACCAACCAACCAAAAAAAACCCCAAACAAAACAAAAGCAAACCTTGTTGGTGGAATTTATTTCAGCATTATCTCTAAAGGACACTTCTTGGATCATGCCAGACCAGCTTTTGTGAGAAAGATATTACATGTATTTCTAAGCCTCAGAATGGAGAAACGAGAAAGGCACATGAACTATGCAATCTTATTTATTCAGAAGAGGTGAGAGAAGCTATATCTGTATTTTTTTATAACGTTGAATTTTCTCTAAAGTTGTGTGCATACCAGTACTGTGATTGGGACTGAGACAGGACAGAGGCTATGCAGCTCCTTGTGCTAATTCTCAAGTAATTTCCAAGGGACATAAATTTCACCTATTATGAAGAAAATAATAAATAATTTTTATCATCTGAATCACTTCCACAGAATGACTTTCACACTGCTGCCTGCACAAGAATTTTAGAGTTTCATAGTTGAGATCAAGAGTGGCTACAATAGTCTGGAAAACATAATGCATTTGAAAGCAGCAGGAACTAATTAAGATTTATGGAGGAGTAATATAGTTCATGAAGTAAGCTATACCACAGTATTTCCATAAGAAGAAAAAGATCACTCCAGGAGATACCCATGCCCTCTGTTTTGGAGTGTCCAACACCACCAGGAATTCCTATTTGCATGAGCTTTCAAGGCAGGCACGACCCTGCTGGGCTGATGCTGTGATTAGGAAGGATCAGTTTAGTGCTCAGGAAATGCTTCACCACAACTTCTACTCATCCCTTGTTTTCATCTCTTCTCCCCACACCAATATTTCCTTCCTGGCCTTAACTCAAACTAACTTTCCTGTTCTTTAGGTGACCTAGCCATTTACTGATCACATTTAGGCTGCAAACAACCCTCTCATTGTAAAGAGAATTAAATTCCATTGCCTAAATAAAGGATTGCACTTAAAACCAAGATTTTCTACTTGTCAAACACTGGGACCTCCATGAACTTACCTATTTCCATAAAATGCATTTAAAAAAGTTTGTCTATCTATTCCTTATTCTGTTGAACCAAACTCAAACTTCACAGATGGAAGTGCATTTACAGAAGAGGGGAACACAAACAGAACTGGAAATAGTTTTAGCAAGACACTGATTTAACCAATCTGCTGAAAGGACTTACTGGTAACACGCTCTTTTCAGAATTTACAAATGTTCAAAGTTCTACTTCAACTGATTCTTCACTTGAGACAATAATCAATTTTTTTCTTTTTCATCAATAACAGAATGATCCTCATGCTATTGTGTTCCATTATTTCCTTCTCATTTTTAAGGGCATTTCATCAGGTATTTTTTGCATTTCCTTCTCTATATGACCCTTTACATATTTGTATTAATACAAACACATTACAAACATTAATACAAACACGTTTCTGTCACCTAAACACTCACTCTCCTCCAAGGCTTGAAATGAAGAGGAAAAAAATCAATTTATCAAGCAATACATGTTGGCATTCTGTTTTAGAACTGGCCCTGAAATTGCAGTGGCAGTATGTGGGTACCAAGGATTCTTTCTAACCACAGAGCTCAGGAACCTGAACTTGTGTAATTTGTTCTGGAGACCTCCAGCACACACCTTGACATTATTTTTATTGCCAACAGAAAGTCCTCATCAATGTCACCAGCTCTGAGCTCAGAACACTCCAGGCAGTGTTTTCAAGCACTTGGAGTAACAATGTTCCTTAAAGAAGAAATAAAACCAGCTACTTAAATGTCAGATCTTGGGCTGTCAACTATGATGATAACACACATCCATTTCAACACAGCTAAAATGAGCAAAGAAGTTTTACCTCTCTGCCAAGCACCAAATCCCTCCAGCATGTTTTAAATCAATGGGATAAACTGGAGTCTCAGGCGACAGGGAGAATATCAGTGAGACTGATAGAGAAGGCTGTGAATACATGGGCATGATAGTCTGCAGAAATGCCCTCTTGTACATCCTTGCTCAAGTCACACCCTGTTTCCCTTCATGCCAACAGCATCCTTTTTACTCTGTGTTGAGTGATCACAAATTCCCCAGACATACATGAGATCAGCATCTACCACTTTGTCCTCTATCCTGAACACAAAAACCACAGCCAAAAGAAAGCAAAAACCTCAGGAAAACAAGCAAACAAACAAACAAACCACAACAGGAGTCAGGATATGGTTCTTTCTTTTCACTGTGAGTTCTATCAGGTAACTTCTTCCTGCTCAGAAGGAACCCAGGAGACGTTTCTTCATTTATTTCCTGCTCTGCTCAAACATTTTGTCTTCTCCCAACCCTAGGCAAGCCTTTCAGTGCCACAACAATCCCACCACAACAGGGTGGCCAACTCCATACAAAGCTTGCACCAAACTTCTCCCAGCTGCATGAGCTCCAGCCTGTGCCCTGGTCAATCTCAGCTTTGCCTTTGCCCTTGCCCATTCAGTTCAAGCACAAAAAACAGCACCAGAAAAAAAGCACAATGAACAGCAAGCTGACACTCCCCTCAGCACAGCCAATGACATCTCCCTCTGTTCTACCAGCCACAAAACAGTTCTCAACATGCTCCAGGAAAAGGCCAGAAGCCAAACAGCTATACCCCAGTGGAAGAGAGCCACAGAGAACAAGGTCATCCCCCAGTGCCTCAGGGCCTCAGAACAGTGAGGAGTCTGTTCAGTAGAAGTGGAGGTGAACAAGCCCTGTGCTTGTTCCACCAGTCCCTGCCAATCTGATGAAGGAGAAAAGTCCTATCTGATCCAGCATCTGATATTTAGCTTAACACTGACCACGAGGAGTAAGACACACCAACAATCACCACAGAGTTTTAAAAGCACTGTAAGGCAGTGTGGTCACTGTGGGAAGAAGAGACAGGCAAAGGATGAGGGGAAAGCAGGAAATTGCTCTAGGTTAGAGAAAGAAGGAACATGACTGTGGAAAATTTAAAAAAAAAGCAGCCTGCAGGTAACACAGGTTAATCCAACACTTGAGAGTGAGCATGAGGCATCACTCCTGTGGGGCACAGAAACAGGGAAATGAGCAGAACAAGCAGACAGCTCTTTGCAGCCCAACTGTGACTACAAAAGCAGAGGCATCTCCTGTTCTGCAGTATGCAGATCACCATATTGCATCCTTAGCATGGATGCAATCCTTCCAACTCACCTGGCAATTAAAGCAATTAGCTGTTGAAGCTCTGCCTGAATTTGCCCTGTAGTCACTACTGGCTCTCTGCCCTTCCAGTCAAACTGCAGTGAAACAAAAAGATCTGAAACTTCAAAAGAGTCTTTGTCCGAGCCCCTCCTCCCAAAACAAACCCCAAACCTAGACCTAAATGCATCCTGCTGTAATACAAAGTTTTCTGGCTGTGAGGACTGGCCAAAACACAGACACACAAGCAACAATGACAGAGAAACAGCACCAAAGGGGAAGACACCATCTTAAGAACTTTCTGCCCTGACTGCAAGGTTAGAAAAATATCCCTTATCAAGAGTGACAGTGCACATGAATAAAAGTAAGCAAGTCAGCCACAATCCATTATATGGATTTAAAAGACTCAACAACAACAAAAAACAGGAGAACCCAAAAATAGGAGTAGTATGTCAGACCATATGGAAAGCCTCCCTCTCTTCTGCAAGGTGGAAGGCAGAATCGTGATTCATTGGCACCAAATTAGGGGATTTTCTTGAAATGGTGCCTTGCTGCCCATACTTCTCCCCTCATCCTGGCAGTACATGAAATTACTTTAGCAAAACCTGCCAAAGGCCCTCTGCACCCTTCAGGAGTTCATCTGTGAGGCAGCACAGAAGAAGACAGACAGTCTGATTATGCACTATCTACTTTGAAAAAGTGTACAGAAATGGGAAAGGATTTACAGTTCTGGAACAACAGTCTAAGAAACAAGACTTAATCAAGCAGTTTTGTGCCCAGCCTAGCTCTGGCAAAGCAAGCAGATGTATTTATATTTCAGTCTCTAGATGAGGCAAAGTTATTTTCCACTGGCAAAGGCTAAGGTTCAGGAAAAAAAAAAAACTGGAACAGGGCACTGGATGTTTCACTTAGCAGTTTTCAATGCATTTGCTGCTGCAAGTAATTAAAGTTAATGAAGATGTTGACATACCATGTGCTGGGAGACTCAAGAAATCTTCTAGTTCTGACCTTACATGTGTTTTGTGATGTGTACTGGTATTAATGATAGATCCTATTTGGTTTGCACAACAGTGAAAAGCATAATTATTGAGCTTGGAGGGCACACAAAAAGTGTTCTCTGTAGCTCTCTTCCACTGGGGTATAGCTCTTTGCCTTCTGGCCTTTTCTGTAGATCAAGAACTGGTGGCCAGTAAAAAGAAATGGTCATAAACCACAGCAGCATGACTAAGGAGACATTAGAAACCACATCTAGGTCTATTTAGCCTTGCACTTTGCTGTTTAATTTTGACAATTCAATATTCTTAAACACTAAAATTTTAAAAAGCTATAATTTTGAATTACTGCATGCAGTCATGATACAAGGAAATTTATGAGGCTCCAAATCTGCCAGCCATATGAATAAAGTGCAGTGCTTTGCTCTACCACATGATTAGGCCACAGGGGTTATTTTCAAAAAATAAAGGGCTACTCCAAAAATCAATAACAGCAGCCAGGGCAATTTAGGGCAGGTATTTCACATGCTCTCAAGAAGCCTTTGCTGTGGCTGAAGTCATAACATGAAACCGTTTATCAATCTGTTGAGTCTCTCTGCTTTACAGACTTTATGACAAGGGGTTGAGCTCGTGTGTCTCTCCAGCTTGTGAGAGGAGGGCAGATCACCACCTCCACAGCCCCTGAACACAAACACACATTTATAACACCACTCACTCCTGCTGCTGTTCGTGTTTTCTCACATTCAGCCACACAATTTTTGTGTCTCTGCCTCGCCTGCAGCTATTTCTTATGGAAAGAGATGGGAGCATTCCAATGTGGCGCTTTGGCAATGCAGATTTTGGGGTTCCATTGCCTTGCCCTCAACAGGAGCAGAGCTGGGAACACTTACCTAGGACACAAAGAGCCCCACAGGATGACACCACCATCAAAAAACCCCAAAAAAACCATTCTGGCCAGAGATTAAACATGAATGCAAGCTCTTGTTCTCACAAAGGCTGAAAGAACATGGAAGTAGATCTTGTGAGAAGATTCATCTCCTCCTAGCAGCTTGCAGTATTTCAATTTTCAATTAACTTTTGCTGCTCAAGTTCTCAAAACTGTTAAGGACATTTTAGGGTAAATCTCAAGTAAGTAAATTTAAACAAACAAGCAAAACACTCAAGCAAATATATAGAAAATCCCCACCATTTCCTTCTTGGAAGACAAAAAATACCTGTGAACTACCAGGAGAGCAAAAGAACATTTTACCACAATGGCAATCTCATTATGTCAACAAGAGCTGGACACTACAAACCATTCAGTGCCCCTATACTATGAAAACCAGAAAAATAGCACTCATGACCAATATTTCCTGGGGGATTTTTTGTGCCTGTTTGTAAGAACACCCACAAACCAAAATATCATCACTCCACACCCCCCAAAAAACCCACAGAGTGCTTTGCTTCTGGTGAGAAGAGGTTACAGTGAAAACAGGTTCTTAACATATTAAAATATTGCCCAGCAGGCAAAGAGGGGTATGATAAAAAAGACAGGATCTTTGAATGATGTATCTGCAAAAAAAGCCTTCTCTAATGACTCATCAAGAGTCACGCCATCACCTTCTTACACTACTGCCCTAAGAGAAGCACACAGACTCTGAATGATTGTTATTAATTGGACTGAAGGGGCTGTTATGCTTTCTAATGACAGCTGTCACCAGAATTTCAGTTGGGAAGGATAAGTCTACCCAAAATATTCAGCACCTACTCCACTTTAGCTTCAGTTCCATGAAAAGTCTATGAGGCACCCCAAAACACCTCTGAGATGTGCAGCTGAGAATTTCAGGTAAGTCTGCTGCTACCAACACAGAACTGAAAGAGCTGAGTCACAGAAATCCAAATAAATTCACCTCTTTTAATGAATGGATGGACCTAAAAGAACAAAATAAATGTTCTAAGAAAGGCCTGTCAGGGAACAATTTTTGCAGGGAAAAGAAGCATCACAGAAGTTCCACTGGGTTGCTGTCCCAGAGCAGCTCTATTCAGACATGCACTCTGCCATTACAATCCAGTACCCTTCTCCCCCTTCTACATTTTTAGCACAACAAGATGAGTTCTGCCAGCTCCCCAAATCTCCCCAAGCCCCCCTGCTGTATTTCCTACTCCAAACACAATATTCACTCACAGGCAGGAACAGCTCCTTTTTGCAACCATTTCAATTACACAAGCCTGCTGCACACCTACCAACCTACAAAACAAGTTCCCTGACAATGGGATGCAGCCTTTTGTCTGCCTTTCACCCCAGCCCAGGTTCAGTGCTGCATCCCTGGTGAATTAGCTTTGATCAAGGTTCCCACTGGAGGTTATTCATACGCACCAACAGACAAAATCCAGCTACTCTATATCTTGTGAGCCCTTCCTAATACTCCAGCTGGACATAACAGTGCCTGCATTTCCTATTATTTGGACCAGTATTTCATCTAGTCTTATTAATAAGAAAACTCATAGGCCTGGGCCACAGAGGCAATGATTTATTGCCTTCTAAAAACCCAAAAAACATGTGATGCCCCAAGAGCAGCCACCATTAACCTGACCTACAGCCAACTGTACAGTGTGAAAAAATTACTTAAAGCAGGTTATTCCTTCCTCAAGAAAATGCTAACACTATTATTGTAACACCTGTACTTGTCCAACAAGCTCCCCAGTGGGTGGCTTCTATTATTGTCAAAGTGACTTAACCATTAACCCCATTTAAAGATGATCTAGCTAATTGGGACAAATTTGGCCTTGGTCTCAGGCTGTACTACAGATCAAGGTAACAAAGTCAACCCAATGAAATGCTGTTGCTAACAGAGTCATCGTTTTAACTATTTTGAGGAAGAGTTCTTAAAGGCTACAAAATTATCCTCTACAGGATACAGCAGGCATCCTGAATTTTATCTCCACGAATCAAGAGTCTGAGCTCCTGGCATAAGCAAAATTTTTAAAAAAGCAACTGAACCATCCTTTCCAAAACTCAGTATTGTCCTTCTGTATCTCTCCACACACCACTTACAAAAGACTGCTAATACACAGGAAAGGCTAGGACAGACACTGAAAATTATTCTCCACTTCTTAAGTCAATAATGGAACACTTTGTTTTTAAAGCAGAAAAAAATGAGCAGTAGAAGATGTCTCAAGGTACACTCAGCTTGTTGGATTAGCTTAAGCTAGCATTAGCAAAAAAACTCAGTAGTTGCACTGTTCCAGACAGCCCATAGACAAAAGGTTCTCTGGGAGCAGCTGGTCAAAATCTCTTGTTACAATTCTGATTCTGACCCAAAAAGTGACTTGCTAAATCACAAAAATACTTTGCTGCTTTTTTTCCCCCCTTCAATGAAGTATTTCTATGCAGATTATTTACTTCTTTTAATTCTTTTCAGCCATTTTCTGAACTTCTCTTTCACTCTTTCTCATTTCACTTTTGGGTGGTTTTTTTGTGGGTTTTTTTGTGGGTTTTTTTTTTGTTTTGTTTTGTTTTTGTGGGGCTTTTTTTTTTTTTGTTGTTGGTTTTGGTTGGTTGGTTGGGTTTTTCTTTGTTTTTTTGTGGGTTTTTTCTTTGTTTGTTTGTTTTCTTTTTGGTGAGAAAGAAAAGGAAAATAGAAAACCAAAAATGCTACAAAATGATTACTGATAATATTTACCTCTCATCCTTAGTTCACCAGTATCCCAAGCAAAACAGCAAACAAAATTCTTGCTGTTTAGCAGCTAGAACCACTCCAGCTTCTGGGAAAAAAAAGTATTTTCCCCTATTCTACCACAGCTTCCATACATTCCAGTTCTTTGAACATCTGCAAATATTCTCCTTCCATGTCAATGGAATTCATCCAGGAATTAAGGCTGGGGTTTCTTTTTCCCAGCAAAGAGCTCTTCTCTTAGCTGGTTGGAAGTGACACCAAAAGATGCCTCATAAGCTACTACTTAAAAGACTTAAAGTTTGCTGTGATACCCCACACCACCTCTTCTATTTCTCTGTTTAAACAGTGTCCCTCCCTCTGCTGCTTTCCAAGCATCCTCTACACACCCCCCAGCACTAGGGGATTAACAGCTTTCAAAAGAAGCATTGAAAAGGAAACAGTGCTCAGGTTCTCCTTCCTGCAGCTAAATATCTGAAGTTACTTTTGGTGTCCTCTGCACAACAGACAACAAAAATATTTACTCTTCCTACTATTACAAGTTCACATTTTAAGTTTAATCATACGGTTTCATCAAAATGGTCTACTCATGAGATTAGATACTAGGAAAAAATCACTCCCTGTGAGGATGGTGAGGCCCTGACAGAGGTTTCCCAGAGAAGCTGTGGCTGCCCCATCCCTGGAAGAGTCCACGGTGAGGTTGGATGGGGCTTGGAGCAACCAGGGAGATGGGAAATCTCCCATGGCAGAGGGGTGAAAGGAGATGATCATCAAGGTTCCCCCTCCAACCCAAACCACTCTGTGATCTATGGATATAAAGGAAAATCAGGAGCATGGATGGAATTTGAAGATCCTTTCACTTTCCCACTGGCTATGAATAGAAATTATGAGTCTGAAATATTTTCTAGAATGTAAATATCTCTTCTAGCAAAGCCAGCAGTGGCATGTTCCAAAGTCAGCTGGAGCAGTGAGGGAACAAATTAATGTAGTATGAACTGGTGAGGACCTAAAGCAGATCACTACCTACAACACCATGTTTACTCTTGGTTTTGATGCAACTTCTGGTTTCCTCTTTGTGACCAAATGAAGATGCTTTTGGTGCAAAGCTGCCTGCTGCAATTTGGTTTGCAATAAAAATATTAAGTGGCACCTTAGACAATTAAATTCTCGCTCTGAGGCACCTCTTACCATTAGAGTCCTCCACTTCTTCAGCAGGAGTGTGGTTCTTGGTGGTGTGGTGGGCGTGTGAGGCTGCAAGGTTGACAATGCGGGGTCTTGGTAGTGTCAGTGCTTTCCCATGCACTTTCAAGGAGTGCTCTTTCAGCTGGCTGATTGTCATGGTGGAAAATGTGCAGGAAGAACATTTGCAGGCATGTTCACCTGGGTAAGCAAAATACAGGCAAGTCATCAGCTCACAAAAGAAACAAAATGGGGCCTTCACACTTCTCTTACTGAACTTGGCAGTAAAACTCCCATGGACTCTTCAGTGAAAGACTGATCCCAAAGGAAACAAGCTATGCATGTCTCCTTGTTGGGGCAGTCTGGAGTCTGTGGGTGTAGACACCTGCTTTGGACCAAAGTATCACTTTCTGGCAACTGCAGATCCTTGCACAGCGGCTGATGTCAAGAAAAACAGAGACCAGACTTTCAGCATGCCTGTGTTGCATGGTATGGAAAGAAAACAGACTCTGGGATGAAAATGGAGTAACTTAACCACAGCACTTCCAAATTTGTTTGGGAGCACAGGAGCTAGAGATGGTGAAGTTGTTTGTTTCTGCATGCAGCACATCCAGCGTCATCATTAATGAAGCAAGAAGGACACTACAAAACTCTAACAAAGGGCCCTCCACAAACTAAAAAAGAAAGAAAACAAAAATTTTAAAAAAAGTGTGTGGTGTAATTACATTTGGGAAGGGTTACAGTTTTCCTTATGAAAAACCTGCCATTAGGCAGCATCAATCTTCACAGAAGTGGCAACCAAGTCAAGGCTGGTGAACACGGCAATTCCAAGTACAAAAGGGTGTATCTACCAGGCTGTGTGGAAGTGTGTTATGAAAAAGCACTAAAAGAAGTGAAAGAACAGAAGTAATGCACAGTAGTGGATATAATTTTGAATACATTCCAAGCCATAGAGACAACAAACAAGGGGAAACAAATCCTGATACAAGATTTGTTTTGCACGGAGGCATGGAGGCAATTGGAACACAAAGTGAAACTGTCCCAACACAAACAATGTGATATTATATACAGGTGCCAAATTATTGTTTTCAAAGTGCCACTTCCATGTACAAGAGTAACACTGGCCACATATGAGTTGTACACGAAGTGCCAAAACTAACACAGGAGCAAAATATTCATGAACAGTAACAGAAGAACAAGAGTTCTGGTAATGGATGAAGCAGAAAATGTTTTCCACTTCTTGACAAATCCAGCAAAGAAAGTTCTCAAGCAGCACTGCTTTCCACACCAGAAATAAGTGAACCAAAAGAGAATGTCAAAACACACGTGTTGCAGCCATTCATAGCAAGCACACCTGAAAGGATTAAAAGCCATCCTCCACAAAACTCCCACCCCTGTCTTCCAGAAAAACCACGCTAATCATCAGGACAAAACACAAACTCTTAGAACGCCCTTTTTTGGTGTATCTGAAAAAGAACAGATCACTCAAAGAGTCTGAAGTGATGAAACAAAAAACTGCCCTGCATGTTTTTTCAAGAGACATTTCTCACCTGTGCATTCCATGAGTTACATATTTCCTTTTTACAAACAGAAATACAACATTTCTTGAGTAGCACACACAAGGAGTTGCTCAATGGGACACAACAATTTAAGGACAAAAGATATTCCAAGGTTACAAGATGCAAGTGGGATACAGATATAGACCTTCATGGTTTTATCAGTGTAAGAGATTCCGGGATGACAACATGCACCAACCAACTGTTAACTTAAAAGCACCACAAGACATTAAAGCAAATTAAGGATGAATACATACCAAGCAGCCTAGACACACTAATAAATATGCCCACTATTCATTTCCAATGGACATCAGAACATGAAAGGATGTATCTTATGGCAGAGGAAAAGCTACAGTTTGGCCCAACAGAAGTCTTCTGCACTTTTTTTTGACAACTAGTTTTGCGTCTCACAAAGCGATCACATCAATACACATAAAAATAAATAAATGTAAGCATTTATGTAGTGGGTCTCAACACTTGATATGTACTCAAAGCACTATGTTACAGATTACACAGAAACTGAACAGGCCCAATGCTCTTATCTTACAATCGCCCATTTCTGCATCTCCAGAGTAATTGCTGATTAAGAAATTGGTAACAAGGGCTCCTCAAAAACACAAGCAATAAGAAAAAAAAATAAATTTAAAATTAAAAAAAGAAGAAAAAGAAAAAGAAAAAACAAAACAGGTGAAAAAGTTCAGATGAAAACAACAGAGAGCCCGTTTAGAGAAACCGTAAACTGTTTTGCTCTTTGCCAAAAGAGACGGCACACACTGGATGAAAAACAAACGCCAGAAACACTGGTACCAGCTGTCACACAAGAATGGATTTTGTAGTTCACTGAATTTTGATCCATACCCAGAAAATGAGGCAGAGAGGCAGACTGAGTAAAACACTGCAGGAATCAGGATTTTATGGATTTTAAAGATCTCCAGGAGACTTCAGGAAAAATTCAGGAGAATTGAAGTTTTAAATTATAAATAAACGGATAATGAAATGATTGACAATTGAAAAACAATGGTAACATAAGAGAAGTTCAGAGAATCCAGTTATTGAAAAACGGGGGAGTCTGAGGAAGTCAGACATTTTTGTTCAGTAATACTTATTTCTGAATGACTGACTCAAAACAAACCAAAGCAAAGCTCTGACTGAAAAACATACAAGCAACTTTTCTGTAATGTAACCATTCATTTGGTAGAAATGGGACTGAGGCAGAAACATATCTATAAGCCTTTGGAAACCCTATTACCCAAGTCACTGTGCAAACACTATCTAGGCAACCATGAAATTGTGGTCTTGTACAATGCAAAACATGGCCCTTCAAGGGGTGTCTGTCCACTAAACCAAGTTCAGAAGCATGAATTCCTAATAAATCAGTGAATCAATTACATGAAGAGAAATGTGAAGTAAATATTAGTTGCATGGTAACTTTGGGTCTAAAAATCTGGCAGGCTCAAGCAAGCAGCCCAGCGGTGTAATAGCATAAAGAAAACATTACTTTATGGTTGGTGAAAATAAAGAGCCATGGCTCCTCCATATAGGATGTGGGATTCTGTGAGCTGAAACTGCTGCATGCAGTTGGATTTCCTAGAAGGGACAGAATGCCATGGTCCTCCCACACAAAATGAAGGTGGCAAAAGTTAAGCTAATCTATTTTATCCATCCAAGAAACAGAAACTGGCACAAGCTCTGTGAAATAGAAAAAAAACCAAACAGGAAACAAAGTAGACAAGACCATCAATCCCTCCTACATTTCTCTAGATGAAAAATGCCTTTGGATCAATGGCAGCAATAATTTTATTTCCTTTTTTTGTATCAGCAGACAGCTACAAATTTCTCATGCTTTTTCCCTCAATTTTTCCACCTTCCTCCTCCACCCCAGAGTATATGACTTTGAGTAAGCAAATAATAGGAAAAGGAACCTACTTGTGGCCCTTTTTATCAGAAACTCCCATTCAAGGAGTTTCTACTCACAACTTTTTTAACAACTGGGCTGGCTTTCAGGTTTTCAGACTAGTCGCTATTCTATTATTTGCACCAGAGTGCATGTTTGGATTGAAAACCAAAGGATAACCTTTCAATGCAGGATGTGTGACGGTGCCAAGAGTCTACGGCTGAGGCATAAAGATGAGGAAATACTGAGTCTCACTTTTTAATGATCAAAGGTGCAACAATTTCAGGTGACCTACTCTGTGTAGTCATCACCTTCCCAATTCCTGTTCCTCAGAAGCATGGCTTGCTTGTATGGATTCCATACTGAAACACAGAGATTTGCAAGACAAATTTCCATGTTTGGTAATGCAATTTTGACATTTTCAGTCTGTTGCACACAGACCTGACTCCCAGTGTTCTCAGGGTTTGCTTTTAGCATGAAAGCCAGCATAAGACTCTACCAAAAACCAAGGTGCTGTTCAGTGTCTTTTTCCCAGAGTCACCTAATGCACAAACATAAATACAAAGAGCAGAGCAAAGTTCACTGCCAATTTTGCCATGGCATCTATGGTATAAGCAATGAAATCCACTTGGAGAAAAGCACAGAAATAAGGAAAAAAGTATCATCCATATAAAAGAAAAGAGAAGAAAGAAGTTCTTGAAGTACCCACACTCTAAATCCTTCCCCCTTACCATTACCCAAAATCCCACTTATCCCAACAGGTTCCATCGACTGTGGCCTTTGGAAAAATCTTACCCAGCTCTGGTGACAAAGCACGTGGTTCAACCCAGCATCTGTGATCAGCCACAAGAACACACCGGGCCATTTCAGCTGCAAGACTGAGAGGGGGAAACTTACCAGCGTGAGCCTTGAGGATGTGGGTTTTCAGGCGGCTGTTGTAGGATGACTTGAAGGGGCAGAGCTTGCAGCGGAACGGCTTGTGGTGTCCGTGGTGGGTCTGCATGTGGCGGTCCAGGCTTGAGGAGAGACAGAGAAGCGAGACAGAAAAGGGTCAATTCTTTCAGCTGTCCCTCCAGAGGCAAAGCAAAGCATCCAACAGCAACAGAAGAGCAATTAAGAATCCTGTCTCACACTCTCTCAACAAATTCAACAGGTCTGCTGTAATAAAGTCAAATCTAGTGTGAAGGAAAGGAGCAGAGCTGACACCAACTCTGTTTATACAGAGAGCAAGCCATCTGAATAAACTTATAGGGCAAGATTAGTATAAATTAAGCTATGCATGATCCAGACTGAAAGGACCAGATGAAGAAACATGAAACAGGCAAGAAATTATTTTCTTTTTCAATTGTCGTTACACCATTTTTCTCCTGCCAAACATTTTCGTGAAAACATATATACCCCCTCTTGTCCTGTTGATCAAGGGTAGGAAAAAAAAAAAAAAAAAAAAAAAAAGAAGTATTTTTTTTGTTGACCAGCTTTACTGAGGAAGCCTTCTTTTGGTTACAGCAGCAAAAGCAGATTAGAGATCCTGCTCTGGGGAGGGTGCCAGCAGGCTACAGTTGATGAGTTCTAGGATTAAAAGGCAGCAGAGTTTCAGAAGCAGCAGTGTAGGAGATTCTACATGAAGCTCAGCAGGAAAAGAAGGGGTGGCAAAGACCAGCCTCTACTTTCTTCAGGGAAAATGGAAGTACCAACAGCCACAACTGCGAAGTGATCAAAAACTGCTCTCGACACAATTTGTCCTAGCAGCTCAGTAAAGTTTGGAGGAGGAAAAAGGACGTTTCCCACATTTTCTAACAGAAGATCAAATTCATTCTAACTGAGTGAATCCTGCAGAGCTCTGCAGTTCCTACACTGTGGCTGACAGACATGAATGCATTGTCTCTGTGCGGCAGGCAGGTAGTCTGAGCCCAAGCTGTAAACATTTCCAGCACAGCCTCTACTTTGGACACATTTATGCTCTGTGATCTGGTCTTAGCTTGAGTCATTTCAAGGGGCAGGGACACTGCAGGAGTTGCAATTTGCCAAAACTGCCATCCACCCCCCACCTCGGTTCTAGATGTATTTCAGGCGTAGCTCTTTTTATTTGTCCTGAATTGTCCTGCTCTTTTACAGAGTACCAACATGTAACTCAAATAGCAGTTTTTCCAGCCCTGTCACACTACACAAGATTTCACGTGATCTTTAGTCCCACACTGACAAGAGCCTGAGCCAGAAAACCTCTGTTTACGAGAGCTAACACTGAAGCCTGTGTATTCAAACATCTGATAACAGCAAAGAAATAGAAAATTAACTAGTATCTCCTCTCAGGGTCAGTTCATACAAATACAACTTAGCAGAAATCCAGGATGGAGTCTGGGACAAGACAAAATGCACAGGTTTTCTAGAGAAATGGGAGAAAATGTCTCCTAAATGAGTAAGGCTTTGAACACTTGCAGTGAATACTTCATAGAACAAAACTTGTTTTAAATAGCCTCCAGGGAATGAGATTACTTAACAATTAAAGCAGACTGCCAAAGAGGTATGTAATACATATTAAGCTATTATAAATATATATACCTTAAGGTATTCAACATGGCAATAATTAAAACTATGCTCACAACCACATAGTTTGCCAGCTGCACTCTTCCAAAAGGAGGTTTTAAAGTTTTGGTCAGATTTGGGAGAATAGTGGGCTGTTTAAACATTTGGTTTGGTTTCCCTCACCGACTTAATCTCTCAGGAGAATAATTGCATCAGAAACAAAAATAAAAGAAGAAGCAAACAACTTCAGCGACAGAGACCACACCTATTATCAAGTTAGGTGGTGAATTCTTCCCTGCCATCCACCACTTTTTGATTTACCCATCTCGCAACTTCTGGGATGTGACTTATCCTCAGCAGGAAACAGAGTGACTAGGCACCAAACTCAACAAAAGTCTGATTGTTGAAGCAAGTTTACGAGGCAAACAGCAAGCCCTGCAGGGGCTCCCCTCGCAGTCAGCCTTGCCAAAGCAGGGTGGGATACACCCAGCAGTTTACATCCCTCCCCCAAGTCCCTCTCCTACCCTTGCCTGCTCAATCCCGTGGACCTTTCCAACTGTGGCATCAATCTGCAATGCTGCGACACCAGCAGAAACCTCGCTTTTTTTTTAACACAAGGAAATAAAAAATGTCTTCTTTTCCACACGGATTTGATTGTGAAACGGTGACATCATCACCCAATTTAAGAGTGCTGCAAATGCCTGGATCAAATGAGCACCTGGATCTGTCTTCTTTTGTTAAAACAGTGAGCAAGCAGCTCTCTCCCCAGAAATTAAGAAGAAACACAGACCTGTGAATTAGGTGCCAGTGGAAAATATATTACAAACCCCATTTTTGGGGGGACACATATATTTTTATTATTGAAATAATTTTTAAAACTAACAAAGCTAAGTTGAATCTCAAGGAAACAAATGATAAGAAATGTGACTATTAATGATGACCATTTATCAGACAAGGAAGCAGGACGAGGGAGTCACCCACACAGCACACTGGTATGAATTTCAAATGTTTGTGGACTGAAATTGCATGCCATAATTGAGAAAAAAAAAGTCCCATTTAAGGTAAATTTATGACATTGTTTTAACATTAGAAATGAAAACTCAACCCACAAAGAGCTGTAGTAATTATAAACAAGGTAGTTACATGCAGCAGAAGTTTCTTAAATATGGAAGATTAACTTTTCTCTTCTTGACTTGTTAAGTCTCAGGCATTTGACAGAGGTGCATAAGTGGTGGGCTGCACTGTTTGCCTACTGAAATAATCCTTATTCTTTGGCTTGCATGCTTCTCCCCAACATGCAAAAAAAAGGGCTGACACAAATTCAAGAAGATATAAAGGTGCAATCTTTTACAACAGCCAGACATAATGGCCAAAGATTTTGCAATGTGGAAAAGAACGTTAACACCATGAGAATAGCGTGACTCAACAT
The DNA here is from genome assembly GCA_013397075.1 of Rhabdornis inornatus. Lineage (NCBI taxonomy): Eukaryota > Metazoa > Chordata > Aves > Passeriformes > Rhabdornithidae > Rhabdornis > Rhabdornis inornatus. Next base: position 69,940 of record VWZS01007737.1, on the reverse strand, counting down.
CAAGCCGAGCGAGCTCTTCTTCAGTGCCAGCCCACAAAACAGCACTGCTAGCTGGTGATTCTTTAGGAAAAAAAAAAAAACCAACAACAACAACAAAAAAAAAACACAAAAAAACCACAAAAAAAACAAAAAAAAACCCAAAAAAACAAAAAAAACCCCCAAAACAACAAAAAAAAGCAAAACAAGAAAAACCAAAAAAACCAAAAAACAAAACAAACAAACAAACAAACAAAAAAAAAAACACCAAAAAAACCAACAACAACAACAAAAAAATTAAAATAATTTAAAAAAATATTAAAAGCCACAACTTACTTGTGCCTGAAAGCAGAGACAAAGGAGCAATACTGGCAGCTGTACTTGTCTTCCCGGGCAAACATGGCCAGAGCCAAGTGACTCCTCTCGTGAGATCGCAGACCCTGCATAGACATCAAAACCCGGTCACACTGGCTGCAGTGGTAGCCCCCAGGCCTGGCTTCATCTTCCAGGGATGCTCCATATTCAGCTTCTGTAAATTCCACAATGCCAGGGTCTTTGGCTCCCTCAAAACCCTCCATCAAAGTTGTGTTTGAAGGATCTTCATCTTCCTGCTAAAAAACACATATCCCCCCAAAGCCATCAATTCTCTCTCCCTTCTGCCCCTCAGCCTTTCCCCTGTGTTCATTGGAACATCCAGGCTTCCCACTGCATTATTTCTCTAAACATCCCTACACAGACTCCACATCAAGGGCTTTCTGAAAAAAAAAGAAAATATATTACCTATTCTTGGGAGGGAAAAACATAGTTACATCTATTATATACATGCATGCATATGCTAAAAAAAAGAAAAAAAAGTACTTCACTCCTTGGTCAAGTTTATGTCAGATCATGCAAAAATACAAGAAACCTATCTTTCAAGAATCTTCTAAACTTGATCAAACAATAAATAGTAAGTTACAGAAAAGGCAATTTTAGTTTATTTTGCTCTAACCTGCTGACTGTAGCTACCCTGCTGACTAATACAGCTGTTTACTCTTCAGTAGACTTTGTCCATCAGTGCCAAACTCTCAAGAAACAAGTTGGTAAACTAAGACACTAGAACCCTCTAAAAATACAGAGCAAACAGAAAAAGCCCATTTTTAAAACTCTCTTTCATAACTTTCCCATTTCTAACCAGAGTCATGCATTTGTGCAGCTACTTAAATATCCTGTAAGAGGCATTTCCAGCACATTCTTTAGGCCATGGCTTTCAGCTCTTGTTCCCTGATGCAAGATTTATTTACTCAAAAGAAAGCACTGACCCTACACAAGCATCACTCAAGAAGTGAGGAGAAGAGGGGAAGGACTCTTAGGAGGGAAGCATCTGAATCTGTCAGGAGTACCAGTGAGAATGTAAGGAAAGGTCAGTGGTAGGGCAATGAAAGCTCTCTTAGGTAGTGCAAATTAGGCTGTGGAGGACATGGCTTCATCACAAAAAGCAGATTATGTCACCAAGAAAGGCCTGTCAGGCAGCATAAGCCTCTCACAAGAGCTAGTTCCCACAGCCTTGGCACACTTTTAACTCCCCTGCTAATAAATATCCTGGAAATCAGACTTTGGAACACAACCTGTCCTTGGAGATGTTGTAGGAGGCACCCCTTTCCACAGGGAGAAAGGAACAATATGTTTGTACCTAACCATCTGAAGGGGATCACAGGCTCAGCTGGCCACTGAATGTTTTGTTTGGAGCCAGCCTGCAAGTTCCATGTGGAAAGGTGTACCACAAGCAGCTTCCCACATTTGTATGTGCACACTTTTTCTTCCTAAAATAAAAATCATATACATCTAGAAAAATAAAGAAAACAAACAACTCATTTTGAGTTTAACTAAGCAGAAACTTAGCCAATAAAGTAGCTGAGAGAAAGTTTCCCACTCATAAACCAAGTCTTTTGGTCATCAACGACATCAACTCCTCTGTGGCTGAGAAGAAATGAGAATTAAAGAGTCTTCGTGCCCCTGGATCAAGAGTGAAAAAAAGTTAAAACATCTTGAAATGAACCAAATGCACTTCAGAAACTTAGCGTTAGATTAAAACATCATGCTGAACTGGAATGCCCAGTTCAAAACCCATTCAACTTCACAAGAGCCCTCCACAGGTTATCAACGAGGCCTTTATTTTAAACAATGCAAGTAGTTTCAGTCACTTTCAGTCACCCTTAAGGAATTCTTACCTTCACAGTGGCTGACACAGAAGAGACATTCCCGTACTGGACATGCTTGCGGAGGTGATTACAGATGGCTCGAAGTGTTGGATGGACTTCCACGCAAAATTTGCATTTGTAGCCAACCACCTTCCTCTCCTTGAGTTTTGAAACATCTTCCAAGTGTCCGAAAGCCTGTTTGAGCACACAAGCATAGATCACTGAAACAGGCTTTGTCACCTTGTTTTTAGGAGCACAGACCAGACTTTAGACCTGGTGTTATACTTGATGTCCAGTCTTGCAGAACTGCAAGGTTCAATTTCTGTTGAGATCATTAACTCCTACAAAGTAAGTGGATGAAACACCTGTGCAGAAGAAACATTCAGTTTTTATGGCTAACAGTGGTCCTCTAGAAGACCATTTAGGTTTGGCCTGAAGCTGTGCCTTCTCCTCCTCCTCCTCCACAACCCCATAACTTCCCCAACTTCTTTGCAAAGCTTTTCCTGCACAAGCGTATTTTTTCAAACTGAAGCAGAAGGAAGGGGGCAAGTGGGCAAGAAATGGAGAAACAATTTGGTCCTCTCCTTATGGGGCACTTGCCCAAAGCTCCTGTCACCAGATTCATGTTATGCTAATCCTGAATGCTCAATGAGATAAAGGACTGAGAGAGAGAAGTTTGAGAAGAAAACTGATGTGTTATTCAGAGGGACATGAAAGAAGGGGATGGGACATTTTGTAGAGAATCTGCGACACAAAGCATGTGGAAGCCTTGCCACAAAAGAACAAGCGACTGTCAGACACAGATGGCCCTCCAGAAGCGTGGGAGGGAGGAAAGAAGATAAAGAAAATACTGAAGGAAGCAGTAGGAAGGAACAAGGTTTCCTACAGAACCTAGGGAGATGTGGCGGATGGATGAGGAAATTAAAGCAGGATGTGTAATTGACTTATGGAGCTCACTGGCACTCTGAGTCATTCATTAGCCTGTGGTCATTTGGCTGTCAAAGAGAACATGCAAGTGGGCACTGGTGGGCTCCCTGGTGGGGAGCAGGGGGCAGAGAAAGAGACCAGACACACAAATCCTTACCCTCTCTTGTTTGAAATCTGCAAAAGCACCATCTGCATATTTCTGCTTGCTCAAAAGCTGTTTCCTTCTCTCCTGACGTTTGGCACGCTTCTGGAATTCCTCATTGTGACCATTCAAGTGTGCAGTCAGCTCTGCCGTGCTATGCAATTTGGTATCACAGTGCTTACACTGGTAGACTGGGCTCTGAGAGCGGGTGCCACTTCCAAGGATGGAGAAGTCCCTCTTCAAATCCTTGCTGTGGTGGTCAGTGTAATGCATGCACAGCAGCTCCGCTGTGCTGAAGGACAGCTTGAAACATTTAATGCACCTGAAGGGAAGCCACTCAATTTCCTGAGCCTCAGCCTCCACCTCAGGCTTTTCAAAGTCATTCCTCTCCTCGGCTGGAGCTGGTTTTTCATGCTCATCAGCGTACACAGCAGTGAAGTATCCCCCTAGCTTGCTGGCATGCTGCTTTTTAGGGAAAACACCAGGGTGGCGCTTCATGTAGTGGGACACGATGCCCTTCTTGCTGAAGGACTGGAAGGAGCAGAGAGAGCACTTCTTCTTCTCTACAGCCCTCCTCAGCTCCTCGCTGAGCTGAGGACTGTCATCCTTGGGAGGAGATGGAATGATCACTTTATTGGGTTTGTCGCTTACTGTCCTGGAGGCTGCCAGGCAGTGAGTATAGTAAGCATCAATGTCATGTCTTTTCTGGTAGTGTGCCGCGAGCCCTTTGCGGATGGGGTTGGTGTAGGAGCACAGAGCACACTTGAAGAGGTTGTTCTTGCCCTCTGGCTGTGCCCGGACATTGTTATGTTTGATGCGGTAGTGTCTTGCTATCCCCTTCCGAGTGGAGCAGAAATATTTGCAGAGCTGACACCGGAAAACTGTGTGAGACACTAAGTGAGAACTAGAGAAATGAGGCGCTGGCATGGAGACCTCTCCAACATCCTCAGCAGCAATTTCTGGGGAGGCCTTGATTTCAGTTACCATGTCTGGCTCCACTGAGGCAGACACCTTTGGTGGTGACTGGGCAAAAACATCAAATTCGGGCTGATTGTGGTACTTCTCATAGTGGATTTTCAGCTTCTCAAGGGTTCCGTGGGTGTAGGGGCAGAGTTTGCACCGGTAAGCACCATAGCCTTGCTTGAAAATCCTGCTTGTCTCTTCCACGTCATTCTGAGCAATGTCAGTCGACTGCTCCACGTCGTGCACAAAGTCTTCAGCAGTGACTTTTACTGATGGGTGTCGTTTCTGGTAGTGTGTGAGGACGCCATGAATGCGTGTGTTAATGTATGGGCAATGTCTGCACTTGTACACAGCCCCTGGGTTAATGTCTATGTCCTGAGCAAAGTCTGCTGCCTTCACTTTCATGCCAGGATGTTTCTTGCCATAATGTGTCAGGAGGCCATGCAGGTTGTTGTACTCAGACTGGCACACTGTACACTGGTATGGAGTGGAGGAGATGGCAGGATTTGCAGAAGCCAGCTGAACAGTTTTTTCATGGGAAAGGCTGGGATCCTCTGCACACTCTGGATCCTGATCCATCTGCGGTGTTGCTATCTGATCTTCAGAATCCATCCTGACCCCACCTTCATCAGGCTGTGGCATGGTTTTCTCAGCAGTATCTTTCTCCTTAATGATATCTAACAGCACAGACTCATCTCCATTCATAGCCCAAGGATGAAATGCTTGGTAGTGATTAGTAATATCCCAAATAGAAGATGCTTCAAAAATGCAGTCTCTGCATTTATAGGTCTTCATCTCTGTCGGCATCACTAGGGCAGGAGGGGAAGGATCGGGACCTGCCCAGAGTTTGGTTGCCATGTAGGTATAATCAACATAATGCTCGGGATGTCTCCTTTGGTAATGCACAAGCAAGCCACTTGGCTCCGTGTGTGAATAAATGCACCATTCACAGTGATAACCAGCTTCTATCAAGCCATCCAGAAACGCCCACCTCAGTATGGACGTCACCGTGGCCTTCAGATTTGGGTGGTCCTTCTTAATATGCTTCCTCAGTGCATAGAAGTAAGGGGAGGTGTAGCTGCACTGCCTGCACTTGAGGGCTCTCAGCTTGGACTTGTCCCGCTCGGTGCTGGAGGCATGGGAGGGCAGGCTGCCGGCAGATTTCTTCTGGCCGCGGTCACAGAGGCTCCTGATGGTGGCCGTGTGCTGCCTGATCACATCCGCGTTGGCTTTGAAGTCGCGGTGCTTCTTCTGGTAGTGGATGAGCACGCCCTTCACGGTGCGGTTCCCGTAGTCACAGTGCTGGCAGAAGAACATCTCGTTCTCGGGAGGGTTCACCGAGGTCTCGGAGCTGCCCCGGCCCAGCTGCTGCATGGACACTGGTGGCCTCTGGATGCCAGGGGGCAACTCCCCCGCCCTCATCATGGCTGCGGTCGGTGGGGCCTGCCTGATGTACTTGGCCGTGACCTTGATCTCCGGGTGCCTCTTCTGGTAGTGGACANACAACATAGCTTGAAAATATCATTGCATTGTTAATTTTCACTGTGGGATGCATTCTTTGGTAATGTGGCATCAGGCTTCTAACATTTGGGCTTGTGTAAGAGCAGAAGCGGCAGCGGTATATCAGATCAGAATGATCAAAGTTCAGTACATTCATAGCTTCAGGATGATGCTCTCCATAATGCTGCTGCAGGTCTTCAAAATTTGTGTAGTCAATGTAGCACTCGAGACACCGGTACACTGCACTGTGGTCATTGGGATCCAGGATGTACCTAAAGCTGAATTTAATGTAGGGATGCATTCGCTGGTAGTGGGTGCTGACACTCCTGGCAGATTTGTTGCTGAAATCACAGTGTTTACAGTAGTAAAGCCTGCCAGTGTCAGTGAACTCTGAATTCTCATTGTTCTGGTCAGTGCCGTACATGTTGGACTGGCTGCCCAGAACAGAGGCGTTAGGGCTCTGATGATCCTTCATGCTGACAGCAGAGTAGTAGTCCTCCTCATCCTCAGACAACGTGAGCTCAATCTCCGCCCCATTGGTGGAATTGTAGTCGTGCTGCATGCTCCTGAAGCTTGTCTCCTTCTGGGAATCATTAGCCTCTCTGCCCCACATTTGCTGGGGTGCGTATGAACTGGAAACCTCCATCATTGGTTCTGTTTGCTCTTCCTCTCTGTCTAACTCTACCTCTATCTCCACCTCATTGTCCTCCTCCTCTTCCTCATCGTCCTCTACGTTAATCACAGCATCCTCCTGCTGTTTGTTTTGGCTGATCTTGCTCTGCAGGTTGCTGGCTATTTCATCAATTCTAGTTCTCTTTTTCACTGGAGAGAGATCTAAAGGAAAGTCATTTGAGACCTTCCTAGGGGCTTTTGCAACAAAGTTATTTTTAGATGAGAGCCCAAGGATGGAAGTCTGGCTCTTCTTCACCGTGCTGGCAGAGGGGTGAGCATCTGCCTCGCTCTCCTGTGGTGCATTTGACGGCGGCCCATCGTATTTTGGCAGGTTGTCGCAGAAGGAATGCTTGTGCTGCTGATGAACTCTGAGGCCCTTCAAAGTGGTGGTGGAATAGTTGCACAACGTGCACTTGTATGGATGCTGTGAATGGGGCTGGGGTGATTGCTGCTGCTGCTGCTGCTGCTGCTGCTGCTGCTGCTGCTGCTGCTGCTGTTGCTGCTGTTGCTGCGGCTGCGCTTGCTGCGGCTGCACGGGTTCCATCATCCCGGCTGACTTCCTGCCATTGATATTCCCGCCCTCGTAAGACACTGTGCTATCGTTCAGGGACGAGGCGATGCTCTCGGCCTGGGAGTTCATGGTGTCCCAGTCGGATGTTGTTCCTGTGTGACACTGCTTGTGGGCACCGAGCTTCAGGGAGCTCTTGCAGGTGAAGGGGCACTCGTCACACTTGTACACAGCTGTCTTCCCAGACAGGTGGATGTTCTCAATGTGGCGGGAAATACTTCGGCGGTGCATGGTCAGGAAAGGGCAGAAAGGACACTGGAACCTGTTCATGTATCTTCTGAAGGGAATTCCCTTTGTCTCCAACAGTTTGTTGCCATCAGATCCCATCAGCTGCTCTGCAGACATTCCTGAGGTCTGGTGATCCATGGAGTTTAAGCCATTCTCACTGTCCATTTCATTTAGCTCTTCATCTGAGCTGGAGTCATTTAGCATACTGCTTGTTTCCAGGTCAGCAGAAGAATTCGTCATATCAGCAATTCCATAGCGGGATCTGTCAGACAAATTAACCATGCCCGAGTTGTGAGGTGACTTAGGCTTCATTTGAGGGTAAGACACAGAAGAAAACTTTGAAGATGTAGAAGAGTTGGGCCTGATAAGTGAATTGCCCATAGATCCCCTGAAGTTTGAGACATTAGCACTCGACATCTCACGTCCTGTTGTGTTCATGGACATGTAATTCGAGTTTGGTGAGGCACTCTGGGCACTCTTACTCTGCACCTCAGGTGCGCTGGTCCCATCCTGCTGCTGCCTCAGGCTCGACAGGATTTTCACCATGCTGCGGTGCTTCTTCATCATGTGGTCACACCAGCGCTCCCTCCGAGGTGTCTGGTAGCTGCACCACTCACAGCAAAAGTTGCCCCTAGACTTGGTCAGGGGCTTGACCATCGACTCCAAAATGCTCCGCTCCACCACCTCTGCCGGCAGCNTAAATAAATAAAATAAAATAAAAAGGCTTTTCCTTCACCCACCCTGTATGCTTAAGAATGTAATCACACCCTGAACTGACAACAACCATTCCAGGATTCTCTCACCCACTTGTGGTAATATCTACCAACCTGGCAATGGTCAGAAAAGTGACCGTTATGTATAATTTCTACACATAAATGACTGGTGTATAGTTTTGGGTGGATAGTTTCCAAAATTATCTTCTTGGGGGGGGAAATAAAACGAGTTTCAGTTTGAAAACTAACAAAAGTTGTAATTTTGAGGTGGTTTGTGGTAGTGAAGAGCAACCATGAAAAGCTGAAAATGAAAAATCAGTATGAGGACCCCCATGAAAAGAAGCTGGGAAATAAAACCATCCACCATGCTCGCATTNTGACATTTGAGACATCAACATTCAACATATCACATCCTGTCATACTCACAGAAATATAAGTAGAGTTTGGGGAGGCATTCTGGGCACTCTGCATATCAGGCACACTGGTTCTGTCTTGTTCCTCCTTCAAACTTGACAATATTTTTACCATGCTGCGGTGCTTCTTCATCATATGGTCACACCAGCACTCCCTTCGAGGTGTCTGGTAACTGCACCATTCACAGCAAAAGTTGACTCTGGACTTTGTTAGAGGTTTGACCATGGAGTCCAAAATGCTCCGTTCTACCACCTCTTCAGGCAATTCCTTGCAGGGTTCCTGCACTGGCACGGAGGCAGATGTCAATTCAGATACAGCAGAGGCAGTAGTAGGAGTTAAACTCTCCTTGGCATTGTTTTTGTGATACATTTTCTGGTGCTTAATAATCCTTGCGCGCCTTGGTGATTTGTAGGTGCAGAACTGGCAAGAGAAAACTTTGCCAAATCCCTCGTGCATCATGATGTTATAATTTAAGGATCCAGCAGTGTGTGACTCTACTGAGCTCCCCCCAGCCTGTGCTCCATGAACCTTTCGAGTGTGCTCTATGAGGAGGTTTTCAGATCGGAAGTAACGCACACAGAACTTGCACTGGAAAAACTTGCTGGTTGGTNGGAAATAAAACCATCCACCATGCTCGCATTTGCAGGGGGAAAAAAAAGAAAAAAAGAGTGCCATGGTCAGAACCAGTACAGCTGGTTCTAGATACCTGCTTTGCTGACATAGCCATAAAGATAATACAAATTTTTAAACCACAATAAAGGCAGAAACTAAAACACACTGAAACAAGGCACATGCAAAATAGGGGGTAAGAGCTGAGATCTTAAGAGTTGAGATCAGTCTTGGAGTTGAGATTTACCTGCTATGTCATCTGCAATTGCGAATTCATCCTTTACAGAAGAAAATTCAACCTCGGTCTGGTTGCTAGCATTGATGGAACCAGACCTTGGCTGGGTAGGACTCTCCTCAGAGACATCAGTTGGCTGCAGAAAAGCAGTGNAACGCACACAGAACTTGCACTGGAAAAACTTGCTGGTTGGTTTAGGATTTGGAGCCATATGCTGGCCATAGAAAGTCTGGCTCTGGCTATAGTAACTTCCAGTCCCCATCTGACTTGTTGCATTTTGCCCTAAAATGAGAATTAAGGTGTATATATAAATA
>VWZS01007737.1:40266-60173 GCA_013397075.1 Rhabdornis inornatus | reverse complement strand
CAGTTGGCTGCAGAAAAGCAGTGTGAACATCCTGAATGTGAGCTTTTAGGTCTTCATAAGATGGAGCTCGAAAATCGCAGCCATCACACTGCAGGACCTCCATGGCTCAGGATGATCTTTTACATTAGAAAAATCTGCAAAAAAAACAGGGGAAGGAAAGAAGAAGAAAGATTGAGTTTACAGCAGTGCTTTTGGAACAAATCCTGGAAACACCAAGGTAACACCAAGCTTTCGGTGACTCAATCATTTGCAGAGACTCCACAAACACAGCAGCGTGAAACTCAACCTTTCCTTACCCTATTAAGAAGTATTTACTCAGACCCACAAGAAGGCCTATCTAGGTAGCTCACAAGCTGCTGACTCAACTCTGTGGACAGTCAACTCTCTGAGAAGTGACTACTGATCCAGTGGACTTTGTCCCCTTGGCTTTTCCATGACATAGGGCTGTTATTCAGAATTTGGTCTTGTTCAAAGACCACAGCCCATGTGCAGAGAAATGGCACATTACTCCCAGTCATGCACTGGAATTTACAATCAGAAGACAGCAGCTTCTGCCTTCAGGAGACACATTCTAACCTTCCTGGAAGTTGCCAATTCCTGCCTCATTCACTACCATGCATCAAAAGCTTTTATGGGGATAAATCTGCCTTTTCTTCACAGCATCCTATCAGTCCTGATATTGAAAACTCAGACCTAACAGCAGGGTTAGATGGATGCAGTTAAACAAAACCAAGGCAGAATACTTTGCTCTGCCCCCCTTCCACCAAGCTTGTAAGGGCACCTCCACTCTGTTAAAATGTTTACAGTTCCATTTCAGTCCATTCTAGGGACAAAACCTTTGTGCCTTAGCAGTCTGGGGGATGGAGACAGCCGGAGGAAGGAAAGGACCGCAACGGGAGTAACCATACTGAAAAAGAACAACGGCAACATGAGTTACAAAGACTCAAGAGTCATTATGACTTCCTTGATATATCCAAAAGCCCTGCATTCCTTCAGCTCCAAAGCAACATAGCGAAGAACCGTGGTTCCGTTGTGACAATTAATCCTGCGACAGAAGGTTGCACTGCCATGAAGGACAGAAGACACAAAGCACAAGCCAAACAAAAGACTTAGACCCTCCTACCCTGTGCAGTGCTTAGACACAAGAGCTATCTTCCTAGGCTAATACAGCAATTGCCTCTTTAAGCTTCCATGCATGTGGCATGACAAACGAAGCATTTCAGAAGTCCAAGACACAACAGCAGCCCACAGCAATTTAAATTCCATGCGTTTGTTGTACGTGGAGTATGAAGGAAGCAACCTACAAAGTGAGGAGAAAGCTCCAAAACATTAACGCACAGAAACAAGAGAGGGTACTGCATCAGGATTTTAGATGAAAGAATGCTTCTTCTGATAGCCTGCTAAAATAAACTTCTAGCAAGTCAAATTCCGGACAGTCTGAGCACAGAGGCTCTCCACATATTTACCTACATTACTTTGCAGGCTGCACTGTTGTCCTTTCTCTCCCCTTACTCCCTCTCACCACCAATAAAGAAAATGAACGCTGCACCAGCTTCTTTTCAGCTAACAAAGTTACAATAATCGAGATACTCAAGCTTTTATGTGCAAGCACCAGACCAAATTGTGTGGAAGAGGTTGCTATCTGCTCTGGATCAAATTACAGCAGTGAGTGAAGCCCCACCCCACGTCTCCTTTAGCACAGTCCATTAGACCTGAAAACAAATTTTTCCATGGAGCAGACGACTCCTGCATTTAGAGCACTTCACAGAAAAGCAGATCATCCAGTTTTCACTACCCATCCCCCCAAGCTTAGTCCTTTCATCTCAGCCAAACAAGCCACAGCTCCACTGAATGTGTTTATCACACTTTCAAGAGATATGAGCCCCTGCGTCACTGAAGCTTTAAGACTCACTAAGCTGCCCTAGTCCTCTGAGCTTTGGGAGCAGCCATTTTAGCTCAGACAACTCCTGCACTCAGAGAGCCTCAGAGCTTCTCGCCTGTGCACAACATGGCCTCACTTATCTCAGCTTCAGCTCAAGCACACCAGCCTTTTCTTCTTCCTTTCTTTCTTTTTTTTTCCCTCTTTTTCCCTCTCTTATTTTTTTTTTTGCCCCCTCCCTTTTTTTAAACTCCTCCTCTTTAGGTGATGCTTTAAAATTCTCCATCCCCCAGAATCACATCTCCCCTTTCTCCTGCATGGCTTGCCCTCCAAACCGTGTCGCTGCTCTCCCCCTGCGCCCCTTCCTCAAAGCTGCACCTTCTCTTCCTTCAGCACCAGGCTTGGCTTTCCCCAAACCATCTCCTCGGGGTTGGGTTCCCCTGCCCCATGGGTGACAAAATGTGTCGGTTCGCCCCACGAACGCTGCGTTCACAGCATCAGGACACTGGTCCAAGCTGTCCTACAGGCAGAGCCGACGCGCAGCTGAGCCTCCCAGGAGCAGCAGCAGGAGGAGGAGGAGGAGGAGGAGGAGGAGGAGCGGGGGAGTGAGGGGGGACAGCAGGGGGAAGCCTCCAGCCTGGCCTGTCCCTGGGGAGCTCTCCTGCTTGGCGCAGAAGACACACCACCCCACTCCCCTGCCAGATTCCAAAGTCTAATGACCTTTGTTAATCACCACCCAGCCCGTCTGCATCAGCAAACCCTGCCAGCGGACACACCCTTCACACAAAGGCTGTGGCTATGCCTTTTAAGAGAGGTTCTCTGAAAGCTCCATTGTGTGCAAGAGATGAAAAACAACGCGCAACGCACAAAAATCTCACTCTTGCCCCCCTCAGCCCTCCCCTTCCTCAGCCCCCCGAAAACTTCGGACCCTTTAGAAACATCACCGCAAAACGCTCTCAGCTGTTTCTTTTGGAAAACTTCAGGCTTACCAAATAGAAAACCAGAAGGGAGACCAAAGATGAGGATATTAAAAAAAAAAAACAACAAAACAAAACAAAGAAGAAGACAATTCTGGCCGCTCCAAGAGGTGGAAACCACCACCATCTTCATTCATCTCCAGCACAGGCTGCTGCTTGGAAAATGCATCCTTAAGGATGCTGGTTGCTGTCTACACAAGCTCAAATCAAGCGTTGTGGTGAAAGATATCATTAATAGCTGCTGATTACAAAACTGGTGGAGAACCCTCTAATGGGTTCCAGCTTGAGTCTCAGCAGGGTCTGCACCACAAAGGCAGCACCAAGTCCAAGAGGAGGTTATTCTTCCTTGCTTACTTGCTGAGTGGACTTCAGTGTGATGTTTTCACCATGCATCAGGTGAAAGAGAGAAGGAGGAAACATTCTGTAAGGGATTCTTCTCTACCATTTCCACCTCCTTCTTTAAAATCCCGCCATTTCACAAAGGCTAAAACACACACTGCTAGTCTGAGCTCATGCACCAAAAGAAACTCTAGCACAATGTGCATCTTTCTTTGTTTTTTGTCCGCGTGGACACTGGGAGAGACTCGCCCACCAACAAGCAAAGAGCATTTTCAAGTGCTGATGTTAAATGCAGTGGCGAGGTACGTCCAAAAGCCACGGAGACTGGTTCAAGGTTCACACAATCTCCATCATGGTCAGCTAAGCTAAAAAATTCCATCCCTTTACATCTTCAGTAAGAAAATTTAGGTGGAGTGAGATAGGAGTTACCTAGTCTAGTAACTCAGTGGCAGAGGTATGGGAAGAAAAACCCGAAGCAACCAAACAAAACCACCATTAAATGAATCCATAAATCCCAGAAGCCCTTGAACATATTCACAAGCAATCTCTTGAGACCACATTGCCTATAAATAATATGTGACTTCTAAAATACCCTTACTAATGCAATGCTAACCTCACAAAGCATTATTAAAATTCCCCTGTCTGGCTAATTTGCATTTACAACCTCTTCTTAAATACATGGCCTTAGTGCTTAAATATGGAGGTATTCTCATTTTTCTTATGAGCAAAAAGCTTTCAAAACACTGGGCAATAGAGATTCTCAAAGCCACTGTTTTTAAAGACGCAAGGTGGTCTCGAATCGTCTGCAGCATCCTTCTCTACACTCATAAATGCCTGAGAACATCTGAGACACACTTGCATTAGATTTTGAGGTTTCTAAAAATCCAAAACAAAAGATAATTGTGCTTGTTGAACAACAGTAATTACAGAATTTGGCAGCAGCCAAAGTAGTACAAATCATTATGTTTAAGTTTGGTTTTAAAGCTTCAAAATACAAAATTAATTGTGAAGCCCAAGGCACTGACCTCAAAATTGAGCTTCTGTGGTTTGACTACCCATCCGTTATATTTTGAGATGGAGTCAGCAGAGCTTCTACAAGTTAAGAATATGCACATGCACAACCACAACTAAAAAGGTCAGTCAGACCACACAGCACTCCGTGTGAGCTTCCAGCTCAGCATTAGTAACAGTGCATGTGGAAAGAAGGCATCTCCAGCTCTCCAGCCCTTCATCTTCATCCCCACCTCACACAACTGCAGGTTGCACTCACAGCTTTCCTTTCACTCTGTGAAAAGGTGGAGTGGTTTGAGTCACCCTCCCAGGAGGCATTTAGAAGATGTGTGGATGTGTGCCTTGGGGGCACGGTTTAGTGGGTGGAACACGAGCAGTGCTGGCTGATGGTTGGACACGATGGTCCTCGAGGTTTTTCCAGTCTTCCCCACCCTTCCAGAAATTAACTACCAAACACCACGGAAATTTGCCAGCATGTAATTACAGATAAGACAAGTTTTTTAAATTCCCATGAGTAACACCTCAGGCATTTTTTCCTACTAGAGAAGCCTGGGTTTTATACCAGTGCCTACAGCTGTGCTGAGGACCTTCCAGCCCTGCTGCCTGGGCTCCTGGCCAGGTTCAGCCCATGTAGCGGAGCTGCTGCTCTGATCTTTGGATTTGGGGTTTTGGGCTTTTTGTTTCCTGATTTTTTCCTCTTAAACACTTTTCACAATGTAAGACCACAACAGCAAAAGCGAGGACTAAACAAATAAAATAATAGGAGTAACGCAAAAACTTATACAATTGAGAAACAGGAAACCTGAAGGCTATTCCAGCTGGAGGAAGCCAGCCTTATCTTTCATTTATGAAAGGAAACCCCATAATTAATTAAGAATTCAGAGAATGAATTCAGCTCTCAACTACAGTCAAGTAAACCTACTCAACTCATGGGTCTTTTTAAACTACTGAATTCCAGTCAAGCTATTGGAATTCTTGTTCCTCTGAGGACTGTTTTTGGAGTTACTTCTCTGAGCTGGTAACAACATAAACTAAACTGAAATATCATTTCTTTTTTTCCCTGTTTTTTTTTTCTTTTCTTTTTAATTTGATACAACTGGGTTTTGATAGAAATCCATGGGGCAGGTTGCAACTCTGCAATATACATACCTTGTGGTTCTTATTTTCTTATAAAGTAATTAATGATAAAACTTTATCACCAGTTACAGCTTTAATTACCAATATCTCCATACATCCAGTTTTGGTTTATTTGTTCCATTCTGAAACTCAACAATTAAGGACATAAGAGATACATTTGCTGATGCCTGTGATTCCATTCTCCCAGTAAACATTTCCCTTGACTTACATGAAAATGTGTATCAAAACGTAAGGTATTTTCAGGAAGAACTTTACTACTGGAGATTCATTACAAATCAATAGTAAAAACAATCTAAACTGAGAAGACCCAAACTCATTTTCTTCCCTAAATGTCCTTATCCAGCTACTTGAAAGAGTGTTTGAACCTGAAGTGTGTTTCAGATATGATTCCACAAAAGGAGTTCTTCTACACATTCTTTGTACGTTGTCTTCCAAACTTTTCAGAAATCTCCCCTATCATGGAAAATAGGATGGCCAACTTTGCTGATCTCCATACAGCTGATATTTATTTATGTTCCTGAATACAGACATTTAACATACCAAATACCACACTAAATCTATCACAGCTTACAGAATCTTCTACATTAAAAAAAAAAAATATATCTATAAAACCACATTATTCTTAAAGCTCATGGAAGAGACGATTCTCATTGCTACCAAAAGCATGGTTAGATTTTCTTTCTTCTTTTTTTTTTTCAGTTCAAGAAAACAAGGATTCACAGAACTTCTCACATGAATGAGATGAAATGGGTTCAAATGATGAATACAGTGGTATCAACTCAACTGCCTCCCCACAACTGTGACTTCTCAAAAAATGAGGCTGGAAAAAAAGCAAAACAAATAAAAAATCCAAAACCCCAGAAAAATGTGGTTATTGAACATTAATACCTATTAGCCATCTCACTGTAAGACCATGGCAGAATAAAGGCACACCATGGATTTTAAAAGATGGTGTGAAAGGAGAATCACAGATAGTGGCACCTATCTGTCTGCTTCTGCTGGGGCTTTACTGATTCAAGCTACCTAGGTGCTGATGACTCCTTTTCCCACAAATGATGTTTATTCTCTTTCTTTCTGTATTGGGGTCTACATATATATATGTTCTGTTTAAAAAAAATACATTAAGAGACCATCTGAATGCCTGAAGGATACTTTCAAACTTCAAACTTTTGAAATAAAAGCAGATTGCAAATAAGATGCCACAATCTTATTAAAAGACAAACTTAGACTGTCATACAAATTACAGTTCTGGCTTTTTTAATCCCTCTTTCCTTTGGGTTAGCTGTGAGGCAGTACATGATACAGAGCATAGGCAACAGAGTCTGAGGATAAAGAACTTCCCTGATGAGAAAGGCTCTCAAACATTAAATGCTTTTACTCTAAGGAAGGCTAGGATGGGTTCTTCTGATCTTCTGGATTACTTTCATGGCAAGTTATTAATCCCGACAGAATTTAGAAAGACACTAAATATATATGTGAGAGAATCTGAACAACTGGATGGTCAGAGTAGGACCTTCTCCCTTATTAAGTTTGATACTTAATTTGCTGCACAAAACCAGTTGAAGAGGGAGGTGAAACAGCATGGGGCAAAAAAATTTAGAATAGAAATGCGGTTTTGCCACTTGGTTCCTGTACTCAGAGGACATGAGCCAAGTCATTCACGTCCCTGACACAACCCAGCCCCTCAGTGCTCTTCTCCACAGACACAGGGGCAAGTGGGCTGGCCCAGCAGAGGAAAACAGACACCAGAGCCAAGCAGCTTGGCTTTTGTACCCTGCTCATTAGTGCTCCCCATATGGCACAATGGAACTGAATGCACTGGGGTCTGGGGTTTCTAATTTCCAGCCAAGAGTGTATTGTTAATTACCTCGAGTAATGCTGTTGCTGTGAGTTAAGGAAGAGGTGCAAAACCCGGTGTACGTTGAGTTGAGAGAAAAAGGGAGAGGAAGATGTCAGTAGGTGGTGCTGAAGAACACGGCAGCACCGGGCCCGGGTACTCCAGAAACAACCTAATTCCTTCTCATGCATTGCAAATACCTTCCAGGAGCTTTTACACAAAGGATGCATTACCAGCCTCACCCTGGAAGGAGCAGGGGAGGAGCAGGCTCCTCAGCTTGGCACAACCAAAGATCTCTTCCCTGCCAAGGAAAGTCGGAGCTGTTTTAAAGGGGGTCCTGCCAGTGGCAAATCTGATACAGCAAACTCCACCACATACACTGCTGGACCATGGACTGAAAGAACAGTCACAAAGTCATGTCTGGAGGGAGGAGAGATTATCTCCTGATAGCCATCTGCCCTTAAAACACCCTCCAGTGCCTTTAGAAGTAATCTTGCCATTCACCCTGAACTCCATGCTCCACTCCATGGTCACTGGCAGTGCTGTGGCTGGTGAGCTGTGAGCTTGAAAGAGGAGCAAATCTTAGTTTGCAAGAAGCACGGTATTTTTACAGAGGCTAAATACAGCTTTATAAACTGGTGACAGAGCTAAACCACGGGAGCACAGAAACTGCTGGATTATTTTAGGGGCCACAGAATTTTAATCTCAAGAGATCTGAGATTAGACCAGCCAACACAGCTGGTTTAAAACACATGCAGGCACTCTGAGTGTAGTCACAGAGGTGAAAATCAAGTCACTAGCACTCAGAAACCTCAAATGCAAAGGACAAAGCTCTGCTTTGTGCCTCCTACTGAAAAAATGTGAATCCAAATGAAGCCAGAATATCACTAGCTTGAAAGATGTATGTGAAAACCTGCTTTTCTAGACTCATGTTCCTCCTTTAAATGCAGAAACTGAACTGGACCTGATGTAGCTGTGGTGACAGAGATTGAACTTGGCTGGTGAGAGGAATAATCTTCCAGCCAGAGATCACTTCCCTAATTTGGCACCCTATTACCCTGTTTGGTCACTCAAGACTCACTGAGAGCAGTTCACAGGGCAGTTGGGAACCAAGGGAACATTGCCTGGATCAGATCCAAGTGAGCCATAGCCCTCTGCCTGTCTTTCATCACCGGTAAGAGCTCAGCTTCCTAAGGACCCTGGGGAATAAAGAGACCTCTCCCTCAGTCCATCCAGAGATCTTACATGCTCCAGAGGTACTTTAAAAGTACAAGAGAGCATGTGAAGAGGATGGAGAAGCACATTCAAAGGAATGGTTTTAGCCCCATAAAACCAAAGCACCAGAAGTCATATTCTGTACCAGCCAGCAAAGCTGAGTGCAACAGCACACCACCTCATTCCAGCCCAAATCCATCTCATGAATGATTCCAGTTATGAAGCTAGATCCACTGCTGAAACCCTGCTGGAGGGTAAGAAAGTGCTGATTAACAATGTCTAAAGATTGTTCAGCTCTCCCCCTCAGAAGCACATGTTTGGGGAGCTGACACCCTGGCCATTTTAACACTGCCTTTGTCTACAGCTATCCCTCCTCTTCCCCCAAGCTTTCTGCTATATTTGACATTTGCAGGGCAGCAAGCAGAAGCTTCTCTGTCTGCCAGTTCATTTCCTCAGGTAATACAAATCCATCACTGACCCATTTATAATACCAGACAGAACACACAGTTTTATTTGCCCACTGACTCACACACAGTATGGCAGCCAGCATCTCTGCCCCAGGTAAAAGAACATATACTTTTCCAGCACTTGACAGATCTCAGACCAGTGATTACCATTAGACTGACACCTTTCTCCCTGCCAACTCCTCCCAAGAGTTCTTTTCCACCTGGGGAAGTGAAGGTCCTCTGTCTGTTTTGTGGTGGTGGCAGCAAGATGCTGGTCCTGCCATCTGAGAAAGGATGCTACAGAAAAGGAGGAACAAGTTGCTGCTAACACATTGCCCAAAATGCTTTGTCCCAAACAACTTCAGATATACAGCCCTTTGGATTGTAAGTTGAGATGCACTATGAGTGCAATATCCTGGGTCCAAATGAGAACCTTGCTCCTTTTACCCCACCCTTCAGGCTCCATTTTCACTCACTTCTTCCAGGAATCAAATTTTTGCAGTTGGTGTAATAACACAAAGCTTGAGTACAAAATGCTTTAAAAATAGCACTCTGGCTCACAATCATAATCATTAATGTGATACATAGATGGCAGACAGGCTCTAGAAGAAACCAAGTGGAACATCTACAGTGCTCTTCAGGATGGGGGAAACAGGAATTCTGAGTGATCCTGCAATTATGGATCACAACATTTGTGAACTGACCAGGGTTAATGAAAGTTCTCCAGACAGAAAGTGTTTTAATCAAAGAGGAATTAGAAACTATTACATTGAACCCAGGAAAAAGCTATTAATCCCTGCCTGTTAAAAAAAAAAATATATATATATATACTTTGTTATGCAGGTAATAATTAAGAACAATCTCCCACACAAAAAGGAAAAAAAAAAAAGACACAACCAACCTCTTGTTGGCCTTATTTCATGTCTTTCCAGTAATAAACATCTCATTCCCCTGACTACCATGGATGCATTCAAATCAAGGAGAAATCTAGTATTATAGCTCAGTAGTATCAGAAATGGTAAGAGATTGAAGTTCCTAATGGAGTTCTTCTGTCCTAGTTTAATCTTTTTTGCTTTAAATAAGCTGTTTGAGGGTCAGCCACTGACATCCAATTTCTTTTTCTTCCTCCTAAGAAATACTCAAACAGGAAATGGATCATAAAGAATAAAAAATAACTAAGACTTTCTTTGTAATAAGGGCTTAGATTATAAGTAACTGCATCCTTCAAAAGCTAAAATCCTTGCAAATATGTAGACATTACAGAACTCTTTAGAGTTTTTTTCTCTTCTGCAAGTCCATTGCACAACACCTTATTTTTTTTTCAGCTGTTGCAGATGCTTTGCATTTAATGGTTTAAAACTCAGCAACCTTCATGCATTTAAATTTATCTAGGAATTCAAAATCCAATTTTAGAACAAAATAATCAGTTCTCTTTGTCATAAGATGACTCTCATTTTGAAGAACCATTCTCACTTGGTCTTAAAGATACAGGATGACACCTGATAAGAGAAAGTGAAGCAAAAACTTCACTCCAGAATATGTAAACAATTGCCAAACTACATCCACAAGGAAAGTTCAGTTTAAGAGTAGTTTATCAAGATAAAAAGTAGCTCTTTTTATCTTGATAAACTACTCTTTTGAGGTAAAAAAAACCCAAAACCAAACCCAAAACCACCCAACAACTGAGTAACCTGGAATCTGCACCCAAGTACTTGATTTTTGTAACTGACAAGAGGAGACTGGAAGAGATTTTCAGGTTCCTGGGCTAAAACAGGAGAATTCTTGGGGAAATTCAAGGTGCAGGGACTTTTTAAAAAACACTTACTTCTGTCTCTAGTAAAAATCTGAACCTTCTCCAATTAGGGAAAAACAAAATGCCCTTAAAACCACAAGAAAATGCAGCACAATGGCAACTCAGGTTTTGTCAGGATTTTGGTTTTGTGTATAATAAGAAGTAATAAAGACAAGCCTCGGGAGATGCATTAAATAAATGGCCAATAAATGGTCTTCTAATAAGACCTGTCCTCAGAAAAACCCTTATTTTCTTGCAAATGTAGTTACATTATCAAAAATTGGTGGGACAGTGGCTCTTCAGAGCAGGTATTCTGCTTTTGGCTAAATGCTTTAGGACTCAAAAAGGCTGTTTGGAACTGCAGTGCCTCTGTCTAAATAGCTCCATGGCTGGGCAAACCTTGACATTTACTCTGCATGCAAGAGTGGATAGGCGTGGGTAAGATATTTTTGAGCTAAGAAAGATGGAAAAAAAGAAGTTTGAATATATACAAAAGAAACCCAGAAGACTGAAGCCCTGTGGTGGTTTAAAATCCATCTGTAAACCAAACAGAACTTTCAGCCTGATGAGATCCAAACAGAATTACGGAATATAGCTTGCCTTTTAATCTGGAACGTTCAGAAGTAATGTTCTGAAAGCAAAGGAAGAGTTTTCTGGCTCTCGGTGATTTAAACAAAGTAAATTCATCTATGATAATGGCAAAGATACAAGTGCTGCATTCCATACTTCCAAAGCAAATGGGTATACATAATTCCTGTTATCTTTACTGATTATTGTAGAACCATTAAAAAAAAAAAATCAAGTTTTGACTTAGAGGGAAGGCACTTAAAACCTTCCCAACTTGCTGTTTTCCAAGACTTACATCTAATTATTTTCAGTAGATCAAGTGTCATTGAATCCTCCAGCTCAAGGGAATTTTAAAAAAGTTCAAAGCAGAACCACATAAAGAATTCTATTTTGTTCTTACTGAAGGAATAGAGATGGAAACAAGCAAGCAAGAAAAAAAAAACAAACAAGCAAAAAAACCAGAAAACAAAACCTAAAGCGCAAAGACCTATGTTAGACTCAACTCTTAAAAAAAAACCAAAACATGTATGGTAGTTGAAAGAGAAAGGGTTCTGCCTTTTCATTTACAAATGGGGAGGAGACAAGGGCAATCACATAAACAGCACATTCTCCTTGCATTGAGAGTCCAGCTAAGTGAACAGCTCTTGAGACAGCATTCAGCAAGACCACTTGCCAGTCAGGTGGATCTCCTCCCTGTTTCTTTCGTTCCAAAAGAGGCATACATGAACCTGATGACACCAGAATTCATACAAAGACTATTCTGAGACATCTGGTTTGTTTTTAGCCAATGTCCTTGAACTATATGGAAGAAAAAAAAAAAAAAGAATGTAACATGGTTTGCTGTCCACTCCAGACTTCTTTCCCTTTTAAAAGTCGTTTGAATAAAAGACATTTGCGCGTTTTTTTATTCATTTCTAGCAACAAGCATTCATTCAGGCGTGGGTTCTTGTTTGCAGGAATGCACGCAGTCAAAGTTCCACATTAATTTATGACCTCATTGACAAAGTGTCTATGGGAGAAATGCACAATCACTTCTGTCCAAATTTCATTTTCCTTTCTGCTGTTTATGGAACACTGGCTCATGACAAAAGACAGAATCATATGTTTCAGGTTTCCATTCATTTATCACAGACAAGTCATTAAAGTCAGCAGAAGTGACTTGCTTTTAGAGAGAGGAAAGACTGAAGTATCTCCCTGGTTTTCAAATGCTGCAAATTCAAAATTAAATCTGAAGGCTCATGATTTTCAGTTGCACGAAAGAAACAAAAAGGCAGATGTAAGTATTTCAGGCAGCAATACTGACAGTCTATTCCATCCAGTCACAACCTATTTATTTGACTCATGAAGTTCAGGCCACAGTTGTTGGTGGGCTCTGTGTGAAAAGCAAGTTGAGGGAGTCTGCACCACAAGAAAACCTTCTTCTTTTACCTTGTAGTGGAGAACCACAAAGAAGTGAAGCAGCCTGGGTCCAGGTCACACAGCTGGTCTGTGGCAGAGCCAGCAGCACAAATCGGTTTTCCAGACTCCAGCCCTTCCCTGTGATGCCATGCTATCTTCCTGTGTCACTGTCCCTGGAATCCCAGTGCTAACTTTCCCCAAGAAGAAGAAATGAAAAAGCTCTCCAGCATGAGCAGAAGTTGTAATTCCAGAAGGAAGGGTAAATCAAAACACCACACACAAGGGTACAACTGATGCTTTTTATTTATCTTTGTATTTATCTTCTAGCTGGAGTTGCCATTTCCACCTTTCTGCACAGAATCCAGGCCTTTTGCTGAAGAATTTAGGTCAACTTGGCAAAACGTCTGCAGAGCTGGAGAGAAGAATTACAGTGGAGATGGAGTTTGGGGTTGGTGAACATGGTCTAACCCTCATACACCTGACATTGCAGTGGAGGATGCACTTGGAAAAGAAAATGGTTTTTTATGGAGCTTTTTATGAGGGTGAGAAAGAATATTTGTTTTGTGGGGCTGGCAGCTAATAGAACTTAAATTCTTGGATGATCTGAGAGTCTTGTCTCTTAATAGGACTTTGCCCAAACTGCTGGATCTTTCTTCCCAAACTCTTCTAAATAATCAGCAACATAATATTAATTCTGTCCCAGCAAGTGATCTGGACAAAACCCCATCAACACTTACTAGCAATCATCAAAGAGAGTCTCCTTTATAGCACCTTCATAAAGACACCTCCAAGAGGAACTCTCTGTCCTCAATGTCTTTTTTTAAGCAGTAGATATTCAAGACCATAGAAGAGGAAGTTTGATTTAATCAGACCTCTCTTTCACATATGCTAGCTGGAGCCACAAAGCATGTGCACACTTCCACTCCACTGTGGCTGACAAAATTTATGACAGCAGCAAACCAAGCAATTAGTTTTCACATGCTGACGGTTGCACCTATCCTTCATTGTTTGTACATCATCACAAGCAAGACACTGATATTTTATAGATTTTTTTTAAAAATGCTTAGATTGCATGAGAATCACGTCCTACAAAACCCTTAGGCTACACATCACCTTCAGCCTATGTTCAACCATAGTATGTGAAGCGACTATGGTTTTTCTGATAATACGGTTTTCAATAAAATAAGTGTTCCACACTGAGAGTCTGGATGTCTAAGAAAACACATCTTTCCAAAAGGCTCTGTGCTCAGAGCCATGCACAGCCTACCAAGGACTCCTGATCCCATTTCATGTGAACCCAAACTCTGCAATAGGAGCTTACAGACACAGAGCAGCCTCTGTAGTAATCCAAGATACTGCTGGCATTCCTGCTGAAAGGAAGCACACTGAGCATGCTTCATCCTATGTCTGCAGAGCAGAACCAGCCTGAGCTCTGCCAAAAGCCAAGTGTGTCATGGGCAGCTGTGACTACTACTTTGCCTGCGCAGAGATGAGGAAAAACACCTCTTCTTTGGGTGTTTTTTGCTTTGTTTTGTTTTGTTTTTCTGCCTGTAGCTGTCAACTGAGATACAGAAACATTCTTGGTGCAAACTCAAGTTTGCGTTTACTGCAAGGTGCATCTGGGCACACCATGCAGTCAAAAGCATGGACTCCAATCTTTCAGCACACCTGAGGTGGGGCACAGGCAGGTAAGGCTGTGCACAGCTGCCTCCTGCACACAGTTTCTGTCAGTGGCACCTGAGAGAAGGACAATCCCAGCTGCTCCACACCCAGACTTTGGAGGAGCCCTGGCTTCCCACCCTGGCCAGCCCAGCTCACAGCCCCCATGGGAGTTGGTGTGAGATCAGAATTTCAGGGAAACAGGCAAAAAAGGGTTAAATCTTTCACCTTCTTCATCCCTCTCCACATTCATAATTAATGAAGAATTGTATCTTCCTAGGTTCCTAGACTTGTTTGTCTGAGTAGAGTCACCCTTTCTTTCAAAAGACCATTCCTTTCTAACATAACTTACCTCACTTTCCAAGCTGTATTCCTGGCACTAAGCCACACTTTTCTGCTTTTCTGTCACAGATTCTTATTCCTGGTCTGTCCACTATCTCCTATGTATGCCTCTAATTCTCCAGGTGTTCTAGAAAGATGATCTCATCATTTGCTATTTCAACAGTCCAACATGCTAGCAACTCTGAAGCCAAAATAGTTGGTCCTTCCTTTCTTCTGAAGGTGTTTGTCATCCTGGTCGCTCAGCACTCAGTATGACATAAAAGCCACTGCTTTTCTCTTTTAAGAAAGGAGCACATTCTCAAAAAAGACTGCTCAGCTCAGACCCATTACTCAGTAGGGCAGAGAAAATGTGGGAGAGAGAAGGGAGGGCTGGGCAGAGCCTAGAGCAGACATCACCAGAATGACTGGCAGTTGTCTGTCCCCCAGCCTGCTGCTGCTGAGGGGCTCCCATGCATACCAGAAACTGTCATCTGAGGCTACAGAAGCCTTGTATTTCTTCCTCTTTCTTTTTGAGGAACAAGGCTCCCTTTTTGGTTCTCATTGTCTGCTGCTCTGGGCTCTGTAACTGATACAACCGTGGCCAGCCAAGGTCCTGCGTATGTGTGTGCGTGTGTGTTTGCTATGTCTGGATCCTCAGGAAGGCAGCCTGGTATTTTATTTTTAAACTTTGACTCCTGTTGCACTGCCCCGCATATAATGGCTTCACTCCTGAAGGTTGGATAGTCTTCTGCTATCAGTTTTCAAAGAAAAACAAAGCCACCCAAGCCAATACCACCAAGAGAACAGGAGCAAAGTTCTCGCCTGAAGATTTTCATTGTCACAAAATAAACCCAAGAGATCACAAAAAATATCAAGCCATCAGTGTCATCCCAGCTACATGCTGCTGTATTGTTGCAAGCTGTAGAATATTGTGCAAGTCCCAGCAACTGCTGTGGTTTTAGAGACTTCTCTAGGTTTTTATTTCTAGAAATTGGCTGGAGTTCTGCCGGTTTTCCCCACCTGAGGACCAGACCTTTATGTGGATCAGTGCAGCCTTTTATGATGAAGTGGAGGGTTGAAACAGAAGTGAGTTTCTCCCCACCTGAAAGCAGAACCTGCAGTGGATCTCCCAGGCATCAGAGCCTGAAAGAAGCAGAACCCAGACATGCTAATCAGAGACTGGTGCTATGGTTCACCCTCCCTGGAGAGCTTACCCTTCAGATATGTTGCAAAACTGATATAATAACAAGCCTCTAAGCCACCTGTATTACAAGGTCATTTCAGCAGTGAAGGTTCACTGCCAAAAAAGAAAAAAAAAATGTTTCCTTTTCATCTGAGCACACAGGGTGTGTGTCTGTAGGCTTGATTGCTAGAAGAAAGGAAATGTTCAAGCTGAAGACAAGAGGACTTGCACCCATGCCTGGGAGAAAAGATTTGACACAGAATACGGGAGAGAGATGGAGGAAAAGTGGTTTGTCAAGAGGAAGTAATCTTTTCATACCTTATCTTATCTTATCTTTACTTGCATTTTATGATGGGACACCATTAATCAGAGTGTTATTTGCAGGTTAAAATAGTCACTCATTCCAAAAACAAGGGGAACAGCTTCAACATCTTTCTCCTTCTTCATTCCTGATCTCCTTTCTTCTCTCATTGGCTTCTAGTTCCTTCAGTCAGAGTGCTGCCATACAGAGTTCTGAATCTTGAAAGAACCCTTCCAAAACTGGAACTATAAATTAAGAATTGAAAACAACCTGCCAGTTAGGGAATCGAAATTCTCCTTCATCCTGCTGTAGTAATTGGTTTATAAAGTAAAAAGAAAAAAAAAAAGCCTTTACAGTGAGGCCTCTACTGCTGACCTTCAAAACCAAGATAATGAACTATTTTTCCCCTGAAACCGACTTGGTTTTGCATCAGTTATCAAGGAAGAGGATCTAATGGTAGTGCTTACTGTTAAAGTCTTCTGTAAGCACAGAAGACAAACCGACCTAATCTTTAGGATTCCTAGATTTATCACCCTTGACAGACCAAAGCCTAAGACTTTGAGAGATGGCTAACAAAGAAAATGAAACCCAATTACTACTGAAATCACTGAGAACCTCAAATTCACTGAAATGCATTTACAATAATAATAAAACTACTAATAGTAATGATTTCAGATGGCTTGATTGAACTGTCTATGGTAGCATGTTAGGTTACCCTAGGAAACTGACATGTTGACAAATTATGGTTGGGTTTTTGTGCAACAGCCTCCTCTATGGTAACTACAGAGCAAAAGCCTCTGGTGCCCATCTGTAAAACCAGGAGTAAAGTTTGGGGTGACTAGACTGCTGCTAAATTCCGGAGGAAACCAGAGATCTTCCTTCTGGGGGATTTCTTTATCCTTTAGAAATTACTATGTGAAAATCCACAGTATCTCTGTCAGGACTTTAAAAAGAAAAAAAGAATTCTATTTCTTTTTTTTTTCCCTGTTCTGTAGAGACAACAGAAAAATGCATCTGACTGTGAAGAGGAAAGCGGCTTCCACCAAACTTCTCCATAGGTTCCACCTGGAGAACAAAATGCAAATCACTTGTCCGTAGTTTTAAGCCTAAAATGGAGGTATGGAGGAAAACCCAGCGTAGATAATCAAGCCCTAACTCATGACTACAAATACAGAGTCAGCCTTATCATTTCACCTAAGTTGGTTATTTTGCTTCCCATTCCTTTGCCAGGCGAGAAAGAATCTTCTTGCACATTCTGGTAGGACACAACCACCTCCTTGGACTCCCTGCAGCTCCATGTGGCAAGATTCTCATCAGATGTGCTTTAATCCCTAAATTGACCTGAGATAGCAGTGCTGGGAGCCATCCTGCTGAAGGCTCAGCTTTTATAGCTACACAATCGGTCCACAACCAACTCAATCAAACCTGTCTCCCACCGCAGCATCTGAGGAGAAACTACACTTGACGCCTTACAACTTTCAGCAGTCCATCAGAAAGTCCAGTATCTCGTGGTTTTTTTTCTGCAATTCAATTAGAAATTAAGAATTGTTTACATAATAAGCATCTTTCTAATCTTAGGTTCCAGCCACTGCATCTTTTTACAGCTTCATACAGACTCCAGATTCCTGTAATACTGTACACAGACAGGCAAATTGGCTGCTTTTAGTCCTCCAAATGTCGCTTCTGAAAATGTCTGAAAGGGAGGAATGGACTACCTGAAAACTCTCATGGTGAAGCACAGTTTTCTAGACTTCAAACCTTTACTATCACAAGCATTTTCAGCCTAGTCCACTTAGCTATTCTAACTGTTTTAATTATCTACTGCTTTGCAGAATCACTTTTTTTTTTATTTAAAAGGAAGACGGGAGTCTTCCTTTAAGTCTACACAGGCTACAAAACCAACACATTTCTTGACTGAGTCATGGACCATTTTCTGTTCCACATTTTCTGCCTTTTACAGATATAACTGAATGATGAGCTTTTAGGTGCGACACAATAAAAAATATCAATTACTGGCATAGAAAACAGACAGAAAAAAGGAAAAGTCTCTTTAAAGCCTGTCAAATACCCTTCTTGTCTGACCTGTGGGATGCATTTGTTTTGAATGGAATGGGTCCAAAATACAAAGGAAAACCCTTGCTTATCTCTTTGGGATCAGGGGCTCTCAAAGGCACAACACTGGTATTATTTGTTTGATACATCAAAGCAAGGTCATTACTTACTTCGATCTTGGAAAGGTCCAAAAGTCTTCCAATACACCAGAGAGGCCAATGGCCAAGGAGATCTATTACTCTCCTACACTGTCTGCATGGAATTTTGTCATCCCACAGTCCCTTTCTCCTAGAGCTGCAAAAAACCAGGTGCCTCCATCTGGATTATCCCTGAGGTACTGACCCACTTCTCAATCCCTTTTTATTAGGGGGGGTGGGGAACCCCAAAAACAAACAAAAACCAAACCACAAAAAGACATCAGATGTATATCTAAAGATGGTACCAATACAAGTTTTGATCATTTGTCTCCTTCAGCTCAGCTCCACTGTCAACATCTGATGACAACCCAAAAGTCTGTTTTAGTCTTTTAAGTGTAATTGATAAATTCCAAAAGCCAAGTTTTGTCCACAGGCACTTCAGACATCTACTTTGTTTGACCTTACAGGTATATAGAGAACCCAAGCACATTGCTGTCATTCAAAGCTTCATGCAAGCCAATCCTCCATGCTTCTCATGCTTCCTCTTTGATTTAGGCCACAATATAGCACTTTTTTTTCTTTTTGCCAAAAAAGATGATCAGCTTTATGACTGGCACAGTACTCTGAATTTTCAGAAAGCGGAGATTGGTCCAGCTGTCTTATATCTTAAGGAGTCATATTACTAAGAAAATAACAAAAATATCCCACAAAGATAAGATCTACCTAATACAAATTTTGGAATGTAGCAGGCTTCAGAGGATACTTTTTTCAAGATCTCCAAAACTAGCCAAGAGCCTCTGCTGTCCCTCCGACTTCCTGAAGAGGTGAGTAAGCAGAAGATTGTAAGAAATCATTTTGCAACCTTCACTGATACACCATTGACCTTTTAATCTCTGCTTAGCACCAGGCTGATGCTGTTCTTTCACTTTTAGACCCAAAACTTTATCACTTGAGAGAACACTCCTTCTTTTTTTCTTTTTCTTTTTGTGAGATTTATGTGCAGCCATGAGATTTTTTTCCCTTGTCCTCACACTCAGGCATGGATTGAAAGCTCATTGAACTTCTTCCACTAGACATTTTTAGAATACAAACATTTTCGATCAGTCTGTCCACACAGAGCTCCTGGAGCTGGTCCAGCAAAGGCTGTGGAGGCGAGGAAGGGCCTGGAGCATCTCCCTCATGAGGAAAGGCTGAGGGAGCTGGGGCTGTCTCATAAAAAGAGACAAGAGGTTGAACCAGATGACCTCCAGTGGTCCCTTTCCAACCTGACCCTTCCTGTGATTCTGTGTGATTCAGTGAATTTTCACAATTGCTTTTGGACACTAAACACACCAATCATGGCAGCCCAGCCATCACACATTTGAAAATTTCAACACAGGTTTCCAATCGGGAGAATCTAATGACTTTCTGATGTGCTTTTTTTAAGTGGGCTTCTAAAGCAGCAGCTCTGTTCCCAGTGCATGCTGATGATGGACTTCCAGCATCCTGTGGAATTAATTTATGTCTCTTTTAGATTGACAGAATCTTCTAGGCTGTACGTGGGAAAATAAAGGGCAGAAGGGATCTCATGGATGACCAAGACCAGTTCTGTTATCACAGACACACATCTAATCTCCATTAACTTAAAGAAAAATAGCATGTTTGCTAAAAAAAAAA